>OX104127.1:57960148-58102648 GCA_944470555.2 Heterobilharzia americana | reverse complement strand
CACAAAGAGAGTAAATGTAAAATAATAATTGCACTTTACTATTTGAAGTCTTAACATCACAAGACATACTAGTTTTAGTTCCACAGAACATACCTCTCTCATCAGAGGCTTATGTCTTCTAAACGCTTTGCTAATAAACAAATCGAACCTATCATATTTTTAAAAAGCCAAATATAAGTCAGATGAACACTAAATAATCGGACAACAGCGGAAATTTCACTGAGAGTGATGGTTTTTATTAGGATGTGCACCGGTGTCATCTTCATTTGAGTAATATGAAGATGTTGAAATTGCAACTAAGAAGAGTGAAAAATTGTATGATGTGCTAAAAAAAGCTAAGTTCTCTTTATGTGCTAATCGTAAGATATTTTGTGGATCTCAGTATCATTAGCCTTACCTACTTCATGTCGTCTGTAAATATAGCGCGAACAGAAACCTAGCTTTGTCATTGTTATGAAAATTCATCTGACTGAGACATTGGTAAATAAATGAAGTTGTGAAAGATGCAGCGTAATATGGTTATGTGGTACATTGGCTATTGATCTGAGGAATTCACCACTCGTCAAGCGTCCAGGGAATTTATTCTCTCTATGCATCTTAACTTGAGTCGTACGTAAATGAGTAGGTCTATCATTTTAATTTTACTGCATCCGTTTTAAATCTGCCACTGTCATCATAACCTACAGTATATCAAATTCAAAGTAGGGGTTAATTTGACCTAATCTCTGCGACGAAAATACATGTACTTCCTTTTTACTTTTCAGGCTGCGCCGAAAAAGGAATTTGCGATGCATGTACCAAGGCTTCCACATCGACAAGGAAATGCTACTGGTGTTCAAGAATCAACAAGTGTGGTGATGACGATGACATTCACAATATAAAGTGGATAAGATCTGGTTGTTATACCTTAGTGAGTTTCTTCAGTAAAATTGCATTCGAAACCATTAATTCATGTGGATTTTTCGGACAGAGTAGTCATTCGGCTTATCATGACGAGCACAGGTAGACTTTCTACGTGTCCTGAGAAACAGCAGAGTAGGTATGATTCCATTCAAAACAAGATGATCAAGTGTGATTTTTAAGATAGCTGATTAGGCAAAAACCTATTCAGATCAATTAACTATAGAAGACATATGATCGCATCGATTCTGTGTATTGATAAACGCTTTGTGTACTCTGACAAGTGACACATAAAACTGATATTTGAGCTGCGTTCTGGCAACCTATGCGGTGAAGTATGACTTATTTAAAATCTGTAAAGTCAAAAGATGTGTAGCGTCAAAATATGGTTCGAGCAGAGTTTAGTAACTGTACCACTTCAAGAAAAAACGTAGTCCACTAGACCAGTTTAAGCTGCCTTACTTGAAGACTAATAACACTTGAGACCCATGAAGTGATAGTGATGCATATCGTTTTTAAAGAAATTGTTCTAGCTGTTTCGTCTGGAACTCCAAAGTTACCGGTTTAGGATTAATAATAGTCCCAGAAACGAAACTGAGGTTTGAACTACAATATTGTTGATAAGAGAAATGAGTTAAATTTCCTCAAGGTCTTAAAGTATAAAATCGTTTTGAATAAATTACGCCGGTACAGATTCATTGTTGATAAGGACTTTGATGGACGTAAACCTTTGTGTCTCACCATTTTATGCGATATATGAAAGCCATAAGACTTCCTAGTTCTGACTACTTTCTATATGCTTCATTACACACGGAGAAGAATGTCGACCGTGGTGAGATGCGATTGTAAAGTTTTTCCTGATAGCCTATGAAAATAAACAGAAAATGAATAGAAATAAATAGAGTTCACACTGTAATCTACTCGATGTCATAAATGGTGTGATAATAGCAAACTTCAAAAGTGTTGGAAATACCATTCGAAATCAGAGACGTAGTCTATTACCAACCAGCTACACCATATGTTGACCATGTACGACTCTCTGAGCTGAAGCCATTCACTTACACCTTTGATGACAACTGACCCCAAAACGAGCGAAACAGCTCTTGAGTGCCACAGTCACCATGATCTGTGCATGGAGTAATGCTAATTTATGCGAAGGGGTTCACAGTTATTCATCTCAACCAGTATTGTATTTCGCACAACTGTTGGTTCATCGAGGAAATTCGATGTTGGTCTTATTGCCCTTTATTTTTAAGCTCTCTGATTGAATATCACCTCTACAATTTTTGGTGAAAGTTTTTCAAAATATGTCCACTCGTTTAGAACAGTTGAAAGCTTTTAGTCACAACAAGTCAATTTCCCTTGTCTGTATGTTGTAGTCTGCTATACGTTTTTTCGTAGGGACTGAGCATGGGGTGAATCTTAATACTACACAGCTGTTACGTTGAATGCCTAGTATCAATCAACATCGGTTGTGTTTCAGCATTGCAGTCAGCGGTCTGGCTTTATTTTTAATTGTACCTTCTATGAATATAACGTCTACCGTATCACATCAGCATACAGTTCAAGGTCATCTGGAATCTGTTCCATTTGATAAGTTAGTTGAAAGATGACGTGTTCTTCCCGCATCTCTATTTCAGACTTTATTATAACAGAATTTCGCTTGCCGTTGCACAATAACGAGTATTCTTTAGAAGGTTACAGCTTTATTACCTGTTTCTGTGAGTGCTACCGCAGATTTGATGGAGACTACCCGTTCTCTATTTAAAATAATGAGTTATTCAAACTTGCTTGGTAAACAGTAATTCCTACACTCCAGCCGCATTACATAACAGTGAACACTTTGCTTTGTGGTGTTGGTTTTATTTCTGTTTTGAGCAAATTTATCGTTTGACAATTTTTCAGTGTGCGACTATTCATTGTCTAGATTGTGTGAAAATTAGCATTTGTTCGCATATCTGTTTCACATGTTTCAGCAAGGCTTTATGCTTATAATTTGTTTAAGATAGAAGCTGAATATTAAACTGAAACGTTCATGTCTTCTTTTAGAATGTCTCAAAATGTCAAGACTTGAAGTTCACCGCTTCAAACCAGACCTTGAAGGTGATTAATTCTCTGTTGCTGACAAATCACTCACCCACTTCTCGAGTTGCCTCAGTCACGAGGGTGTTTCACAGCAGAAAAGAAACGAATATTTCGAAACATCCGGAAGATAGATTCAATACTAGTCAACTTCAAGAACCCCATACATCTTACATATTTGTAAATTATTATCCTGGTAATGTTCATCAAGGTTGGTACATATTCATTACAGCCGCAATAATGGCTATGGTTCCGACCATCTCATTTGCAGCGTTACTTTTATTATTAATAGCAAAGTATAAAATAACTATCGGACGAAGTCAAATCTAAGTGCTTTCTGAAGTTTCCGAAGCCAAAAAATAATGCAACGTCTGACGCTGGACCCATGCAGTTTGATTTCTAACAAGAGACTAATTCATCTTGATAGAAACTGATTTGTATATATGCGAGATTAAAAAAGTAAAGTTGGCATTTTTCTGATTTTGAATGAACTGGTTCTCATTGAGTGAATCAGCAACCCACTTCGTCGCCACAATCCTGTTTGCTCTCCTCATTAAACGTAATACGTTATATAACTCCAGCATTAAGCCCCGGAATCATCTCAGTATAATCCCGTCTTACAAATTTGACAAAGTGAAAGGATGAAATGTATTTTCAAGGCTTGATAATATCATAACATATAAAACTCAATGTTTGGGAAATTCTTAATGACTGAAAAAATTGGTTCATCCTACATTGCAAGAAAGTGCTATTTTCACTACTTTTGATGGGGCCCAGAATAGGTGTGTGTAAATTCGGTGTTCTAATGCAAAGGAGAAGAAAAAATCCTGAATCACCAACTTTGTTAGTTTCGCAGAAGTATTAAACATGGGCATTGTTGTATTTCCATTTCCGGTTGTTTTATTCCATGTAAATGCAATCTAATATAGAAGTCACTAACCTCAGTAATAACATCAGTGGTAATAGCTACTTCATTGATAGAAGAAATCCGTAAAAATAAAGTTGTGGCTTTCCTGCGAGTGAAAGCATAAAATCAAGGTTATCTGAGCGGTTGACCCAGCAAGACGTTAGTTTGGTAAGCACTCGTCACTTTCAATGTAGTGTAAATGAGCTCAAATAGAATAACAAATGAAAAGTGAGTGTGATTAAGGTAGAATAAACTAGAAGAAATCTAGAGTCAGTGTTTGTGTTGCACGACAATAAAGTTTTCATAACTTAAGTCGTTAGTCTTTGGCACTTGGTCAGATGTTATTGAGTCTAAGAGTAAGATTTTATTGAGGTTGTCAGAGTTATTAGAATTTGCAAAGCTACTGAATTAGATATTTTCAGTATTCTACGAGAAATATTACTCAGTGAACTTAGTGAAGATCACCCTTTTCAACGAATCTGTTCTCAAACGGCATATTCATTCAGATATGTAGAATGTTCAATGAATGTCATCCGTGAGGAAACCCAAATCTAAATAATGCTACAATGAGACAAAAATAATGATGGTTATCCCTCTAATGATGTTACCAGTTGATAACATACAGTTTAGATGATATTACTCACCTATATTATGGTGGTTTTCGTTCTGTTCCACTATTCAGTTGGATCATTACACAGGTCACTTGCTGTGCCAAACTTGAATGCTGACCTGAAAACCTAATGTAAAATTCATACTATTGAAAAGGATCGTCCTAGCAAGATCGAAACGTTGAGGAATGATGCAAAATGTCGGTTTTTATTTTATTTGTTCTAATATACTCCGCCCGAATAACATGAGTAAAAATATACTTTATACGATGAAAAAGAGGTTGCGTAAGTTTCCCAACTAGTTCATAAGTTGTATACAGACTACAGTGGGGTTAAAACATGGTACAGTAAATAAACAACTAAAGGAATAGGTAATATGGACAACAGAACCTAACTGAGATAAACTGATAGTCTTTTGCCAAAAGTTGCAATTATTAGAAAGATCATTGGAAGTAGCTTCAAAAGCTAAAAATCTACACATATTACTGATAATGACGATATGAAGAGTACAAAGATTGATTTTACAAATATTTCTTCAACCACTGTTACTACAATGAAAGTGTTATCAACGAAGGCCATCACTCGAATGTTCTTTGTTAAATAAACGCAGCCTAGCAACCAGGCTACTCGGCATTCTTTTCCTCACACCGGTGCACACTTTGACTGCTTATGTGAAGTCGATTATAGACAGACACAAAGTTAAAGTTCAGCACTTTTTGAAGCAAAGAGCTTCTGCTTTTATTATTGATGAAATTTAGATGATAGATGACGCTACTCAAGTTTTGCGGACAATTTTTTCCAGTGTCTGAAGATCGAACTCATACGGAGGAATTTCATTCCTGTGTTATAATTCTAGCATACAATATTTCGTGGCGGTGCATCGATGAATGACGCTAGTGATCGAGCTTCACCTAAGAGAAAATACTGATAAGTATCAATCAAACTGAAAACATAACGACATTCAGTGCATCCTAATGGACTATGACATGCATCTGCAAGTATAATTGAAGAGATAGTAAGAGTGCTTGAAAGTATTGTAGGGTTGATTTGCAAAGTAAAACTTCAAATATTTCTTGAAACTTCAATAATTTATTTTTATAAATCAACATGATTTTTTCTTTAAAAACCATCTAGCTCATACTCAGGGTATATCATTGTAGCAGGCGAAAACTTGCTTGATCTTGAAAAGTGCAAAGGCATCACTGACCTTCTCGTATTAGTGTATGTTAAAGTACTCAATGCAAACAAGCAGATCATGTTGTTAATAGGTGTACATAAGGATGGTAACAAGATGGGACTGAATCTTATCATCACTAAATATTGTTCCATGGTTTCCAGATGGAAATGCTATTGGGTGTGCATATATGAATTTGCGTGAAAAAGTATTAGAAAAGTATTATAAATGATTCTGATGTTAGTATCAAGACGAAATGTATTAAACTGGTGACCTTATGCAATTAATTTAACTGATATTTTTCGGAATCAACTCATCGTTAACGTATCTTCTTGTCGTCAACATTACCCTGATATTTCTAACTATTCAATCTACAGGAACAGAAGTAGTATGGCAAAGACCATTAATTCTCTCTAGCAGAAGTGCTGTATGGATACACTCTAACTTCAAAAGTATCGGTAGAAGGTGAAGGCACTGCATGCCGCGGTACAGTGTTCCAACGTTTCGCAACTGTGAGCAAGAAAAGTAATTCTAGACGAAAATGATTCAGTTGCTGTTTGTGGACTTTATAGTGATGTCTTCTGAAATGAACAGTTGTAGGGAGAAGAAGTAAACGAGATAAGTTGGAACGTAATTCATTATTCAAGATAGTATAAGTTAAACTGAGACCAGCCTTCATTTTTCGATAACACAGTGGAGAAAGACCGAACCAATCCACTCTTTCTTCAAGAGAGATTTGGGAGAACTCTTTGTTCATCTTGGTTCCTTTTTTCTGAAACCACCATAATAGGCCAACTTTGAATTTAAAAGATAAGTTCACTGCCCAATTTTTATACCACAATTAGGGGTTCACATACATTGGTTAAGAGATTCCAGACACATGCCCATCAAAGATATCAAGTGCTTTTTGCAAGGACCAAAAGATTCGAAAGTCTTTGGTAGTTGCTACTTTAAAGTTGGCTGAGGATCCAAGGTCATGACTAATTATTCCAAATAATGTGTTGCATTCAGCTACCTTGGGAAGTGAAATGGTGGAGAACATTTGTACCTCAAGTGGATGGTCTTGGTTGTATTGCGTTCTCTGATCTGAACTGTTTAACCATAGAGCTTACGTCGTCTTTATAGACGAAATCTTCAGCACTAACTTCAGTATGAAGTGAGCTGTCAATATCTCTCCAACAGCGATTTAGTGGCTTGCTCTGATGAAGTGATCTGCGATTGGTTGTATTCTTTGATTTTTGTGTCATTGACTTGTCACTGAATTTCCAGCTTTCGTCATTTGTCCTATCGACTAAAACATCCAGGAATGGTAGTTGGCTGTTTGACTCTTTCTCCATTGTGAATTTGATGTTATTGAAAACGTTGTTGATCAAATTGTCGGTTCTTCCTATATCGTCTTTTTGAATGATGACAAAAGTGTCGTCCACACAGCGAATCCAAATTTTTGGTTTGATCACCGGTAGAATAATGGCTTCCAGTCTGCGCATCACTGCTTCTGCAATTAATCTGGATACCGGTGATCCCATTGGAGTTCCTTTCATCTGTTTGTATATCCTTCCGCTGGATTGGAAGTATGTTGTCATACAAAGGTCTATGAGCTCCATCAAACTTGAACATTTGAGTTTTGTGCGTTCTGAGAGGTTTTTGTCTTCATTGATCAGGAGGGATATCGTTTCCTTGGCCAATTAAGGTTCAACGTATGTGTATAGTGATGACATCGAAGGATATCATTATCTCGTCGTTTTTTCCTATGTTAGTGCTTTTGATCTTTTCTAAGAATTCCGTAGGTGACCTGATGGAATGCCTGTATGATTGGACGAGGTGTTTCAGTTTCCTCGAAAGTTCTCTTGATATGTTGTATGTTGGAGTTCCCGGAAGTGAGACTATTGGTCGTAGAGGGATATCGGGTTTGTGTAGTTTCGGTCTACCGTAGAATCGAGGAAGGATAGGTCCATTCGATTTCATACGCCATTTGTCTTGCTTTGTGAAGTCAATCAATACTGGATCACTTTGAACGTTCTTCAAATTGTTGACGATTCGTCGCCACTAGGAATTATTACATTTGATAGATATGGGTGGTAGGTCTTAAGCCAATAATGTCCCACAGCTAAAGGCCTATTCGATTCGACATGGAATAAAATAGCATAAGTATCAGAAATAAATGGCGCTGTGTATCTATATGAAACTCTATATAAGCAGCCATTTACAAACATCCAGACCATAGATGATACGAATTTCCTTGAAGACTTTGAGTGGCGCGTCTGATGGAATTCTTATAAGAATGACTTTCGACATAAACCTAAAGACTTAAGCAAATGAAAAGAAGATATTGCTGAATGTTTCGCTGTGTCAGCTACAGCTTATTTCAGCAGAATATACGGATTCTTATTAACTTCAAGATATATAATCAAATGATAAATCAAATATTTAATGATTGTAGGTCATCGATTAGGTGATTTTTCCGTCCAGCCTGAGTAATCAAGATTAGTTATTGCAATTTCATGCTTCTTATTGTCATTTGTCAACAAATATGTATACGTTCTGCTTTCGTTAAGTTAGAAGCAACAGGTTTCTGATTTGCTATGATAGTTCCGATTTTACGTCATATTGTGTACGCTTCTCATGATATTAAAGTCTGTTCTAAACCTTCAAATTTATTAGAAAAGATCTTAATCAAAGTGAGAGATTCAATTTCTAAGATTACGCCGAATAACTGTGTCTACAAAATTCAGTGTTTGGAACGTGGAGATAATTATGTTGGAGAATATTGTAGACCCTTAAAAGTTAAGGTGAATGATCACAAGTTATTTACAAAACATCCACCAAGGAGTCAAGATGAATTAATTAATTTAGAAAAGAGATTAGCAATAGTAAAGTAATACATGCAACCGAAAATGGACACATGATTGACTCTGAGAATGTAGACGTATAGGGAAAAGGTTTCCATTCGTATAAGAAAAGATTAACTTCCGAAACCCTGATTATTTTAACACCGTCAAGTGCTATAAGCAGAAAATAAGGAATAGACTTGTCACCTATTTGGTAAATATTAATCCGACCAAAGCATCAGTGATGACCTTTTCTAATTGAAGTTACAATAACAGTGTCCAGTGAGCATTGACGATTTATGAATAAACAAAACGTATCCTACAACACACATAAACACACACACACATACAATTTGACTATCCTACATATCTGTTGACAAATGACAATAAGAAGCATGAAATTGCAATAACTAATCTTGATTACTCAGGCTGGACGGAAAAATCACCTAATCGATGACCTACAATCATTAAATATTTGATTTATCATTTGATTATATATCTTGAAGTTAATAAGAATCCGTATATTCTGCTGAAATAAGCTGTAGCTGACACAGCGAAACATTCAACAATCTTATAATTTCAGTTTTTGGTTCCTGTCGGTTTCGATACGATGCATAACGTTCTGGTTGAACGGAGGCGACATCTATCTGCATTATTCGCCTTCATAAAGTAACTCATTTTGGACTATTGCAGTTGCGCATTCAGGGGCACAAAGGTGGTGAACCCGACACCTGAAAAGACAAATTAAGGTTTTCTTCCCATAATTTTCGTGGACCATGTAATCTACTAAGGGATATATTAAATACTTTACATTTGCTCTCCACAAAATGTCATTTCAATCAAGCCTACTTTTCTTTTGGTTAGCAGTTTGCTTGCGTTTACATCTTGTTAATATATCTATTTTCCTTTTGATTTAGCTTTCTGTTTCACAATTCGTATTATATCCAGTAGTAGTGTTAATAATTCTGTGGAACTGAGATACGTCAGCCCCCTCTCCCTTAGTGTTTTACTACTCTCTTCTAGAAATCCTCAGTTGTGGTTTGCTAGATTAGAGAACTAACTCATTGCAACCAAGATCACTTAATACAGTGTTTAATTTGGTCTTGCTAGCACCACTTAACAAGAGAATATTGCGGACTAAGTACAACAGCACGTTAGTCATCCGTGTACCGAATCTCCGTAATACAGTTTGAAGCCTGCAGTCATCCCAAGTGCCTCATTGTCTGATGTAAAAGCATTGAACCACTAGTTATGCAACGTGGAAGACAGAGATAAATCAGCCTGATAAATAATAAGATATCTGCAGATAGTATCTACCGATCGCAAGGTAGATAAAATACTACTGCACCAGATATTTTTACGATAGTTGCCAGAAACTACTCAACAAGTTCCCTTATTTAGTGGCTTTGGTATCTACATCGATTGACTGCCTGCAACAGTCGATCCCATACAAGGAGTAACTGTGCCTAGCACTGCTCTCTTGACTGCCCAGGAGAAGTCACTATGAACTATTAGTTGACCCGAAAATACACACACTGGTTAGTTCAAATAATACGGCTTACATTATCTGGCAAGGTCGCTTATACTACCGTTCAACCATGTACCAAGCTGCTACACTTACTTACAGGCCAAATACAACGGGACTATCGTCAAACATACCTAAAGCACGATGTTGTGGGTCACATCCCAACAAACGGGCCATCGGTGTTTGAATGTCCCAGACACTTTCATCCACCCAGACTCTAAATTGCAGAAACAGAATTTGACATAAAGCTTGAGCTTGTTCTCATCCGACATTTTGGTAAAACATGGTTTTCTACGTTGCATACGGTGTGACGACTTATTTGGCGACTACCCAGCTCTTAACAAACAAACGATACCCGATCAATATCCACGGCCTTACTAATAATCTAACCAACGATAGTGTCTTATCAAAGGTATATCTTATTTCAGCTTATCATCATATTCCTACTAAACCCAGTGACATACCGAGGACGGCCATTACCACTTCTTTAGCTTAGTATGAATTCATCCACATGTCTTTTTGACTTATGAATGCTGCGCAGACATTTCAAAGGTTCGTAGATTAGGTTCTTCGTGAACTCCCCTTTGCATATCCTTGTACTGACGACTTACTCATAGCTAGTGCATTGGAAAAATAACACATAAATCATCTAAAGGCTGTCTCCGAATGGCGGGATGGTAATTGATCTTGATAGGTGTACATTTGGAAAAAGCTCATTAAATTTCTTAAGACTAACATGGCATAAGACCACTTCCAGATGAAGTGCAAGTTATAAAAGGCTACCCACTACCGAACTCATCCAAGAACTTCGTTGTCTTCTAGGGTCAGGCAAATTTTATCGCTGCTTCATTTTGAACTGCGCCACTGTTTTACAGCCATTAGCTGATTGTTTACATAGACATTCCCGCTTTTCCTATCTGTCGACAGATGCAACTCAACCGTTCGGAAAACTAAAAGCTGCTTAACGAAACGATAATTCTCTTCAGGAGGGATGTGAACACTTTATTATTATTCATGACGGATGCCTGTAGTAACTCTACTGCAGCAGCAACGCTCGAATCCAACTCTGTCATTACGGCACATTTAACAGAGTTGCTAGTTGTATACCTATTTATTAAGCATTTCGGATACCTGTTAGAAGGTATAATAGTCGAAGCGTTCCCTAATGTGCTATGTAACCAAGGGATGATGAAGTCAATAATCCATGAGCTGTCTTAATGACCTGAGAGTAGGCTGAAAATAGTTTTTGTAACCGTCAACACTACTGACAGTAGTATAAAACATTGCAAAAACAAAGTAAAAAGATGAAAAGTTGGTGATAATTGATCAACGAGCATGATAGCAGAGAGAAAAACTAGAACCATCCGTGCCTGTATGGAAGTATCTTTATACAATCTATGGCCCTTGTACTTACGATGATTTCTGAACAAAAAAGAAACAAAAATGAGGATAAAACACTAAAAAAAATAAAACATGAGGTGCATTGAGAATATAAAACTGGCTTATCTACCACCTCAACCTACTCTGCACCACTATGCCTGTATAACCCTGACGTGATAGCACTCAACAAGAAAACCTCATGGTCCTTCCTCATAACTATGTAAAGCGTGTTTACCGCTATGGAGAAGGCGTGATTTTTAGTTAAATGTTTATAACTCCATTTTAGATTGTGTACATCAGTTTTATGCACACAAGCGCATAGCTAGTTCAGTGTCCGATCTTCTTTCTATTGTATCACGATATCTTCATCTTCATCTTGGGTTTTGTTACTTGCATATGTACCTTCATTTTCTTCTCCATAGACTGATCTCTGTAAATATTTTGTTTAGGGTACTGCATAAAGTGATTTTTTTATCCGCTACAGTTAACTGACCTATATATACCTAGGTGGCGAACATTCTGGTTGCTTTTTTACATTTTTGGCTTATTCCTGAAGTCAAATTTAGGCGCAGTTTGGAATTTTTGAGTCAATCTCTAAAATAAATTATATTTCGTACGATAACAGTCTCCAGGAAGTTACTTACTGCCTGTCCTAATGCCTTATTTGCAAAACTAAGTGTAGTGCCGACAATTTGACAGATTTGGGTGCAGTGTAGACAGTCTGCATAATTTAGGCGGATCTACAGAGATTTGAAAAATTTGAGTAAGCTTCCGAACATATGGGTAGAACCCAAAGCTGCTAAGTGACCCTGAATTTGTAATGCTGTCTTATCGTAGAGGCGATACTTCCACATTAATTTTATTACTGTTAAAGTATTGCAAGATGAACTAATAATGATGCATTCTAAGTAATACGTGTTTGAAATCTTTTTACCTAGAGGAATCAATTCGACCACTAAACATACTTTTAATATACCTGTTTAATGGCGTACAATATCCATTCATCCGGTTCACACTTGCATCAGACGTGAGAATAAGTGATATGTTTTTTTCGACAGAATTCCAGTTTGCAGGCATGTTATATTTTTTCAAAGCTCTGTAAGATGAGGACCTTACTGATAAGAATATTATGCTTGTGTAGTCCGTTACTCAGACACAAACATCATGCATGAACCCCGAAATAGTCGTGATTGCGGTACACTAGTGGTGAATGACTATAATTATTCTGCAAGCCATGTAAACAATGCAGCCCAGACTGATGATTGAGGACGAAGGAAACAATAGTATATAAGGCGTAAGAATGTAAACATTTTGTTTACTGCTTTTCAGTGCGCTTGCAGTTTTAGTTCCCTCATGATGAGTAAATGTCTTAACACCGAATAAAAAAAGGCAGATTTCAACAGACTGCTTCAGTACCAAGTACTTTTTATAGCTTTATTAACACGGATCTAGGACCTGTCCCCTTTTAAGTAAGCTGTAACAGCTAGCAATGGTCGACAGATAGCAGTATTTTGCCATCGGCACCCAGTCCATCTGGAAGCAATGTACATGAGGTCCCGGACTACGAATTGGTGTCCCTAATAGAAGTTCTACCCAACCCACTGCACAATGCTGATTAAGTGGAGGAAAATACATTTCAGTTTAATGAGCGTCCAATTATGGAATCAGTCAGAAGGATCATTCACCGTACGAAAATGAGTCGAGTATATGCCTAAATTTTGCTGGAGGAGTTACATCTCTTCCATCCGTAACTGTCAGTTGGTTGCAAAACACAACTGTGAACTCCCGGCAAACCGCTGATAAGATGTTTTGGGCCTGGAATATATGTACACATTCGTCTTTTTGGTGGGTATATACTGTCGTTCCTGTAAACTGGATAACGCCAATGACTACAACTTAGGATTAGATTTAGGCAACAGCTGCTGTGTTCTTTAAACTGGTCTTAAATGGTGTTATCTGTGATACACCCGACAAATTTGTAAACAAGAATGCATTGTCTAGAGTAAGCTTAAAGATTTCCTTCCACTGTTTACCGAAAACTTTCAAAGTATGCCCAATATGTTTACCGGCTTGAGTACTACTAACAATGTCAGAACCTTGCTTAGTTGAAGATCAGTCTCAAAACGTGACTGAATTTCAATCACAGTATACCCCAAGAACTCATGAACATCTACTATTTTTATTGAACGGAATAAATATTTACTAGAAACACGTCATTAACCTTATGGGCTGTTAGTCTTCTTAGTATCGAACACATTTACAGGTTGGAGGTCGTGAAGAACTATGCGGCGTCCACATTCAGCTAAAACGAAAGAAATCTTTCTCCATAAATTCTTTTTCCTTTCTGAGCCAATTTTTCAGCTGATGACGAAGGCCGAAGTGAACGTAGGTACCAGACCCCACTGATTTCTGTAAATATTGACTTGTGGTTCTCATCACTGTTTGCAGACCTACTGGAAGTTCAGGGTGAAATGAATGGGGCTCTTTGGGCAAAATATGTGCATGCCCTTGATTCATCTTTGTTCGACTGGTGATGTTCCGGATGGCATGTAGGAATATATGTTGTGACACAGAGTGTCACGTTAACCAGCTGTCATCATTCAAAACAGGCATTCCGGGCACAACCAAAATCTCCGTATTTCGTCTTGCAGGGACTTATCCATTTCCCATCATTAGACAATGAATCAGGCTGAATAGCTAATTCAAGTGAATAAAAAACTTAAACTTGTTTTGGCTGCTGAAGGGAATTTCTAGTGGCCAGTAGTAGGAAACAGGACTTAGTGCTTCTTAAGCATAATTAACTAAATAAATCTGATGCAAGACTACCTGTCATCTATGTATTAGGGTGATACTCATATTTATTCATTCTTCGGTATAATGTAGACATACTCTGACTCAGATTAAATCGCAGTTTAGCTTGAGACAGTAACTGAGGAATGCAAAGCCTTACGAAAACTTCGCCTCTGTCTTCTTCTCCTGTGACTTTAGGTTGAGACATTTCCATAGGAGTTGCTTCCATCAACTTCAGTTGCCACATGTGTTTGAGTAGCACTAGAAAGTTTACATCGCGTTATTTTATCTGGGAATCAAGAATATTAACAGGAATGTAAAGTCTAATAAATAGCACTGGTGCATTCCATAAACAGGATGTCAAAAAAGAGAAGAAATGCAGTAGTTGACAGGATGAAATTAAACTGCAACCTTCCTAAAGCATTCATTTATACCAAACACCAATAACAAAAATCAAACCCATACCACGGTTCAAAGTTTTATGAACAGGATGTATGTTGGCCAGCAAGGATTTCAGTGTACTAAAAGAATGGTCAAATGCTTTCAGAGATCTCATCTAATATTCATAGAATAAAATCATAATACACGCAAAAAAATGTTTGAAAGGTGATAATTGTGTATGAAAATGGGCATCAAATCAAGAAAAACCGTCAGCAAATGGTGTCCATGGTACGTCGTCAAGATCACTGAAAATTTCTGGCCGTAATCCTGAAATTTATGAATTTTCCTAAGTGCGCCCAAATTACATAAATGTATGCAATTCAACCGAAGTTCACAGTGTCGGTAGTGCGCCCTAAGTTTCAGAATACTTAAGATACAGAATAGTGTGTCTGTTTTTATAATATAATGATATATGTGTTTATATGTTCTTTCCGGATGTGTTTGTGTACTAGAAATTCATAGAATGGAAACGGCCAACAAAAATAACCGCAAACTTTTGGGGACAGACCCGAAATGTGGAAGAGAGCACAAAGTAAATGGAACTTGTGTACGCAAGTATGCAGCGTCTATTTCACATTGGAGCGCATAAATGTTGGCTAAAATATGAGAATAGTGTCTAGTTTTAAAACATCAGTTTCTACTTTCTGGTATACCTAACATTTAAAATGCTTCTAATGCATTTGTAAATAAAATTTTTGTTTATGATGTTTTTTTCATATACTGTTGTTCAAAGAGGCTTTCCAACAAAATCTGAGCTTTTATAGACTAATATGGTCATTTTAGCAATATTAGAAAATGAATCAAAAAAGGCTGGTGTTTCTTATGGGACTTACCTCATATTGCAAAGTTATTTGTTTTTGCAATCTTTACATATACAAGCGATGCTTGCGATTGGCAGAGTCAAAGAGTTTCACATTTAACTGTTTGCATTTTGCTACTTACATAAAATTCGTATTGTTTCTGTGAACGTAGTAGTTAAATTTTTTGGGTAATGTTCCTGCTCCCCATAGATTGATTACAATTTCACATCTTCGTTGCGTCAGTTAGAAAGTGCAGTAAAGGAATCTCATCATCGGTACATTACAGTCCGTGTGAAGCAGAAATTAAAATTGACCTTTCTTTCTACTTTCTTTCTTTTCTTTTCAGCAATGACTTTGGGAGAATATTGATGAAGAAAATCAGCACAATTTTTATAATTACTGTGGATAAAAGCTAAGCCCTACACCAACTTGCCACGTTATTATTGGACAAGAATTTTAATTGTCAAACTGTTTTCATTTTTAGCAGCAGTTAGTTAAGTGTTGTCTGAAGACAATATGTATCGAATCTTTAATTAGTTAGGATTTTCAGATTAATCCGACTTGATGTTGGAAAATCTTTAGATACAGAGTAGACTTCTTCCAGTGACTGAAGCCAACTCTGAAGATCTTGCCAGTATGACGCAATTTCGCTAAAGATATTAGGCACTGTAAACAAGACTTCAGAAATTACTCTAAATAACTGAGGATCAAAGATAACTTTTTACTGGGAATGTTATAAAGTGCTTATTTTACTGTTGTTTTCTTCGTAACAGAGTTGAAAGGCTTTACAGGACTTTGTAAACATAAATAGGTTGATCATTTAAATAAAATAGCAGTGGAAGTACTCTAGTGCTTCTCCAACTGATTTCGCGAAAGGGAACTAATTTCATATTAGATTTGTTTATTTGATATAAAGCGCACAGTGATACAGTATTATTTAACTTATATATATATATATATAAATTATATATATATATATATATATATATATATAATTTATAATTCAATTAAATAATACTGTATCACTGTGCGCTTTATATCAAGTAAACAAATCTAATATGGAACTACATTCTACCACAGTGCCCAAGTTTTTCACGAACTAATTTCATTTTGTCTAGTTCTGAGTGCAAACCGAATTCTATTAATTGTACTTACAATGTGGCCACCAAGCTAGAAGGCTTAGCATCGCGTTGCACATTGAAAGGTGTTAGTTGTTTGGCGACAATCGGCATGAAGCTATGGACTTCGGTACCGTGCCTGTTCGCGGTCGTTAGCAAGGGATATCTGCAACCTCGACGGAACTGATGTCTCACCTGAGATTTGAACTGGTACCACCCACTGTTGTAGTTAGCGACGTTACCACTGAGCTGTTCAGATCAAACAAACAAGACTTCAAAGTTCTTGAATTTGGTCAACGTATTTTTGTTGGATCGTTTTTTATGTCTCGTATAAGAAGCCAGAAGGAAGAATTTTGGAACCTATTGGAAACTTCTAGACCGCCAATAAAATAAACTCCTATTAAGAAAGTGAATACGTTTTCCTTAACTGTTTCTGGTTTTTATATTTATTCACATAACCCTAATATCAGCATGGCTAGGCCTGTAGAAGTGGACAAGCCCGAAAAACACTGCAGTTATATAGTTTGTCCTCTGAAAATAGTGGCTTTAATGAGATAGAGGATCAAATGAGAAAACTGTAATCGTAAAAAGCCAAGTTGAAAAGGATGGAGGGAAAATAAAGGTCAAGATATAAAGCCTATTTAGCTTATGATGGCCCCAGTAGGCATCGAATCCAGTTTAAGCAGTTCAAATGCTTCAGCGTAAACCACTCGACCAACTGCTACAGACCAAGTCCCTGCAATGCAGCCTTTGTTCTAGAGTATATGCCTAAGATTGAGACTGACAAATTTGACATCTCAAATATGAAGTTTTGTAAGTTCATAAGGTATTTTAACTTGTTTATTGGCAGCCGAGTTCCGGACAACACTCAGAGGTTGATATACCATATGTATTATTGTACCGAACTTGCAAAGTAATCAATAGAACAATGCGTCTACTTGCTTACTAACAAATGTTAAGAAAAAGCTTTAGAGATACTAAGCAGTTGGTTTGACAAGTTTCAAGAGATATCTGAAGCTTTCTTGTTGGACCTGAATTTCAGTTTCGACTAACATTCCGAAAATGTAGCCGGATTGCAAAGGCTTGTGACGTAGATGGTCAGTTGTGGCATTGTGTTGTCTCATATGAGGACAGCTCTCAACTTTAATTGTTCAAGCAACCTAAAAAGTATCGTAAGAGGAATATCTACAAATCTTCAGCTTGGGTGGTTTGGGTTGGCGCATGATATTTTGCAGAAGTCAGAGCCCAAGTTTCATGATTTGAGTGAGTTCCTGGAAAAGTGGATTACGATAGCTACAAGTTGCAATGGTCTAATCGTCAGTGGTGAAAGGAAAAGTGATAATGATGTGGGCAAAAATTGAGGAGCTAATTCTGATCAAGTTAACACCCTAATTACTCTAAGGAAGACCACACGTTCATTATGATCGGAGGATCACTATCTATATAAGTGTCCACAATTTGAAGCCATGAGCAGAGGGGGCAGGTTAGCGATATTCAGACGTCATAAATTGTACTTTAATTGTTTTAACCGAACTACCAAGCTATGGATTGTCGCACAAACTATAACTGCGTCGTTGCAGGATGTAGGCAGCGGTACCGAAAATTGTTACAGTAAATCAGCAATTCGGGCGAAAGAAACATCAACTGTACTTGCGGTACAGTGCGATACTCTCTAAGGGTCTGTCGTGGTTCGAATTTTCCACCCTCAAGGGAGTTTAGTCACCTGCGCTTTATTAGACAATGGTTCATACACCTCACTACTTCTGAGCCAGGTAGCTGATGAAGTTGGATAGAAAGGTCGAGCACATGACTATGAGTGACATTATTTAATGGGAGAACGTCTCAAGACTTGTCTTCAGTTAACTTCGACGTTGGTTCACTAAAAGGGCATTACAATTTAAACGTAAAAAAGCCTATACGATAGAAAACTTACCGATAAAGTAGCCAAGAATACCATAAGACGACCACGTTTAGCAGTGGCTACACTTGCAGGACATATATTTGCTGACGGGTGAGTTCAAACAAGTTAGTTGGTTGATTGGGACAAATGCTCCAGGAGCATACTGGATTCTTGAACAGTGCTTTTGGGAATTCTACCCAGGCATGTGCCTCCTTCACAGCATATGCTTTGGTTTTGTTTGGACCTGGAAAGTAGGCTGATAAAGCTACTTCTGTTAACTGTCTGGAAGCCAGGCAAACAATAAAGACTAGCTTATTGAAGATTTTTGAAGCCGAATTTCATGGCGGCCAGATTTATAGTGAAAAACAAATGTCTTCGGTAGACAAAGAAGCCTCGAAGATGGTTGAACGAGGCACAGTGTTACACAGTTGTCATTATCAAGTTCATTGCCTTTTAACTAGAGCGAAACTACAGAAGTCACCAAGAAAGTAATAGGCATTTTAAACGGAGAAGAAAATATTTCATCGTCAACTGAAAGCATTTTGACCACAGATGGTTCTCTACATCCTGAAAATTACCAGGTCACTGGAGTGAATGGTGTAGTTGTTGCCTAATGCGAAGTTGAAGATAAAGTGTGTGGTAGTTCAAATGCATTAGAGCCTGATTCTGTTGTTTCACAGATGGCGGTCAGTTCCATTACTGCATAAAATAGCAACTTTTCCAGTCTCTAGTAAAAGGTCTCTTTCGTTTCTGTGTACGATGAGTCAGCCACTTGTGCTATAGTCACAGATATAATGTTATCTCTAGGTAAATTTTCGATTTACGATTACTTCAGCAGTTATCTATGTCAGTTCAAAATATTGTTGGTGGCTAAACTAATAACTTATAATACTGAGATTCTTACTCATACGTCAACTAACTTTACCTACTGGGAAGTTGTTTATATAGACGCAGCCTACCTATCGTCACAAAATGATCGATTTAAGTTCTTCTCTTCACAATAATGGTTTGGCAATGCATCAGATGCCGTCAGTACTCCTCTATGTGTTTCTCTCATAAATACGGTTGTTGGTCTGAATGGAATTGAACTTAGATCTCCTCCAATCGGTTCAAAATCCACAGCCAACACATGTGTTCCGAATACTATTAAATCTTTAGATAGGGGAACTGTTGAGGTTAAAAGGACACCTAATAATCCTTACGTTTCAAACGAAAAGTCATTTGGTTTCATAACATTTTCAGCTACAGCTGTTCCAGGTCTTGCTAGAGAACCCACAGGTGTTTCGATAAGTTTTTCACATTCAGGTACATTACAGGAATTTTTTTCCGAACAATTCACAGTCATTGAGGTTTGTGGTGTTGATTAAGTTAACGGTTGAAATGCATTATCAAAAACCGGTCAAAATGCTGCCACTCTAGATCATTTTCCAGTACCACTTAATCGTTTCTGTGGTGCTGCCACTATTAGTCGTTCTCCTTTTAATCAAGTCACATCTCTCCCTCTATGCTGTGTGTATTACACTCATTTGGTTTTTTGAAAAGATGAACTTCAAACAGTTCGTGAAGTACGAGGGGTTTATGTTGGGAGAAAACTATCTGAAAAGGCAGAATTATTCATTTCAGTTCCCCAGACTGGCTTAGTTTCTGACTCTCTTCAGAAAGATGCATGTCATTTGGTTTTACCTCCCTGTTGGTTTTGACTACTCCGTTCACTGAAAGTCTCCCAAAGTCGTTTTATACAGCACTATCCACCATCACAAAAATTTACACTTATTGTTGAATCCACAGTGTTCCTTCAAACATTTATAGCAGCATCTCCTATTCACAGTCTCCGTATCGAGGCAGCCACTTTGGTTGAAATAAACACAAAGCCAAATGAAAATGTGGCCTATGCTTCTGATTTTGATAAGGCCTTTACAGAAACGTTTGGAGTAGCATTCACTGTTCGTATTTGAGATAGTGAACCTCGACTGGTTAACTAGTTCACTAGTTACTAGCCGGTCCTAAGACCAGATAAACAGGGGAGGTTGGGCATAGAGCTAGCAACCCTACCCGTAAGACAAATCTAACCGCCAAAGAAACTTCAAAGCACAAACGAAATATAAAAAATAATAACAAAATTATTCCTCGCTGGAATCGGAGAGGTGAAATGACGCCAGTTGGTGAAAGCCTTCGGAAAGCCAATTGGCCGGGCCGATGTGTCTTCTCTTCTCTCGATGAAAGCGAAAGTAAACGTGGGGACATGGAATGTCCGCACGATGTTCGAACCCAGCAAGGCAACCCAAATTGCAAACTAGATGAGAAGGTATAACATCGAAGTGCTTGGAATTTGCGAAAGCAGATGGAATGGGAGTGGACTCTCCAAACTGTCAACTGGAGAATCAATAATCTACTACGATATTGTCACCCAGACGACAGCCACGAGCACACTGAGTTGTGGAGTGGCTATCATGATGTCCCCTTGAACAGCATCGAAGGCTCTCATGCAGTGGGAACCAATCTCCTCCAGCATCAGGATCATGACAGCAAGATTCAACTCAAAAAGGAAGGAAGGTCACAATCATACAATGCTATGCACCTACAAATAATGCAGAGCAAGAGAAAAAGGAGGAATCCTACAGACAACTCCAATCAACACTGTACAAGACGCCAGTTGGCGATATCAAAATTGTAATGAGCGACATGAATGTCAAACTGGGAGCAGACAACACAGGAAGAGAACTAACCATGGGTCGAGAAGCACTCGTTGAGGTGATGAACGAGAATGGAGAATTGTTTGCAGAATTCTGTGCATTCAACGATTTGGTGATTGGAGTCAGGCACTGTGTTCAAGCACAATGATATCCACAAAGCGACATGGATTTCACCAAACACCAGGACACACTAAAAATCAAATCGACTTTATCTGAATCTCAAGAAAATGGAGACGCAGTCTACTTGACACAAGGTCAAGAAGAGGAGCAGATGTAGGTTCAGACCACTATCCAGTGCAAGGAACCCACCTTCCAAATCAAGTTGAAAGCCTTCAAGGAAGCTGGTGATAGACCGCAGTTCAAGTACAACACTGGGAAACTGAAGGATGAAATTACAAAGGAAATCTTCACTTCAGCCATCAAGACAAAATGGGAGATATCGAGGAACATCCCTGAAGAAACCTGTGTGGAAGAACACTGGAAGTCCTTGAAAGCTATGTGGAAAGAAACCTGCACAGCCGTATTAGGAAGGAAGAAGAAAGAAGACAAGGAATGGATCTCGACGGATACGTGGAAGCTGATAGAGGAGAGGAGGATGGTGAAGCAGAAGATAAATCAGTGCAAGGATGCTCAACGACAAGAAGAACTGAGCATAATGTATAAAACACTGGACAAAGAAGTGAAGAAGAGTGCACGGAAAGACGAAAGACACTTCTATGAAACACTGGCAGGTGAAGCAGAACAGGCTGTATGTAAGAGAGACCTGACAACGTTGTATCAAATAACCAGGTTGCTATCTGGGAAGGAAGAGATCAACACAGACGAAACCAACAAAAGATGATGACGGAAATTCGATTACGAAAGAAGAGAAACAAAGGAAACAATGGGCCGACCACTTCAAGAAGCTCTTGAATTGACCACCACCGCCACCTGCATTTCGTCCAGAAATACAACATGCAGCCCAGCCACAGAACTACAAATGAACATAAATCCTCCAACAAAAATGGAAGTCGTGAACGCCATAAAGATACCGAAATGTGGGAAAGCAGCAGGACCAGATGGGGTCCCGCCAGAAGCACTGAGAGCAGACGTAGAGACAACAGCGGACATGCTCACACCACTATTGCAGAAGGTGTGGAAGGAAGAGAAGGTACCTGCCTATTGATTGGAAGAAGGGTTACCTTGTCCAACTGCCGAAGAAGGGAGACCTCAGTGTTTGCAAGAACTGGCGCGGAATCACTCTCTTGTCCACCCAGTGCAAGCAAAATATTAGGCTGCATCATCCTGGAGAGATTAGGGATGCGCTGGATTCAAAACTACGACCGGAACAGGCTGGTTGGCTGGATTCAGGAAGTACAAATCATGTGCGGACCAAATTGCGATGCCACACCATGCATCATCATAGAACAGAGTATAGAATGGCAGTCAACCCAACCCCACCTCAACTTCATCGACTTTGAGAAGGCCTTTGACAGCGTCGACCGAGAGGTAATTTGTTAGGCAGTTGCTTCATTACTACGGATTACCACAAACCTTTATCAGCCTCATTCAACAACTATATGAATACGCCACATACCAGCCAAGTGATTCACAATGGGAAGCTCAGTGATGCCTTTGGAGTGAAGTGAAGACAGGAGTGAAACAAGGTTGCCTACCATCCCCCATGATATTCCTGATTGTGGTCGACTGGACTGGGTCATGCAGCAAACAGTGGGGAGCGGGAAGAGGGGGATACGCAGGACTGCGGGAAGGAACCCAGAAAATCTGGATTTCGCTAGTGATGACTTGTGCCTGATGTCACACAAACTTGAACACCTACAGGCGAAAACTAACAAGTTGTCAGAAGAGGCAGAGCAGTGAAGACGGGACTTCAAGTGAATATAGAGAAGACATGGGTGATGAAGATACCGCACCACCACCACCAACAACAACAACAACAAACTCCAATCACCATCAACGGGAGAAACTTAAAGGAAGTAACCTCCTTCACCTATCTAGGCAGGCAGCACTGTTTCAACTGCAGGCGGTAGTGGCACAGACGAGGATGTCAAAGTCAGAATCGGAAAGACAGCAAGACAGGCGTTCATTAGCCTGGAACCAGTGTGGAGATCTGCTGCACTCAGCATGTGGAACAAGATTCGGATTTTCAACACCAACCCAGTCAAGTCAGTGCTTCTGTATGGTGGATGAGAGACTTGGCGCGTCACGAAAGGGATTTCCAATAAACTACGGACATTCATCAAGAACTGCTTATGCTGGCTCACTACTGAAGATCAGATGGATTGCCAGAAATAATAAGCAACAAGGAACTCACTGTGGCTGGCAACGAACCAACCAAGAATCTATCACCCAACAAATATGCAGTGGAAGGAAGTGGAGATGGATGGGATTGGGCATAGACTGAGAAGGCCGACTGGGGACATCATGCGTCAGGCCAGTTGCTCGAGTGGAACCTAGGTGGGAAGCGACGAGTTGGGTGTCGGTGCCGAGGGTGACATGGAGGAGATCGTGTGAGGAGGAAATGAGAGCTTCTGGGCTGTCATGGAACCAGGTTGAAAAGATTTCGGAGAACAGAGTTCACTGGAGATGTGCTGCTGAAGCCCTATGTTCCATTAGGAACTTAAGGGAGTAATAATAATGAATAATATTTTAGATAGTGAGAATAACAGCACTGTTCGTGAACAGTGAATACAGTTTCAACAAGAGCAGTTGTACCACTTTTTTATTTAGTAGTAGTTAATTAGAAGGAACCATGTTGGGTTTGATGGGGCAGCATAAATTCTTTTCTCACTTGTTGTCGTTTACCCTATCTGAATTCGCCTTTCAATTCCTTTTTATATCTTCAACGTTATACTACTTAATTTTATTTTAAGTAGTATACTTCATGTTTGATTATAATGTTGCTGACGAAATATACCCATTTATCCATTAACATGCCTTGTTCTTATAATTTTGCTCTCATAGCTTTTGCTGTTAATTCTCTTTAATCGTGTATTGTTCAGCACTTAACATCCTTATTTTTCCAAGTTTATGGTTGTGTTGTAATTTTCTTCGTTGTTCCCTGATGTTCTGTTTTACCCTGATCCTTTCTTTATCTTCTGGCTTTACCTCATCGTGGAAACTTACGCACGTCTTTCATATTCTCTTCTGGGTGGTTTGAAACAGTTTTGCTGTTTTTACTGTTGAGGCACTCTCTGTAAAGTGTTTTGGTAGTAATAAACATGCAGATGCTTCATGATTCCAAGTCTGTATTTTACTAGTCAAAACTGTTTAGTAATATAGGACAGCATTTCGGACAGATCCTGCAATTTGGATTTTATGCGTAACTCAAGCGTTTGGCTTATTATTGGGAAGTCACATGTTCGTCTTGTTTCTGAATTCCTTCAAAATAAATTCGAAGCCATAAATAAGGTACAAAAAAGACCATAATTACTAACTCTAGGCTGTGTTAGTTTTCATTCTTGTCTAGGAATTGTCTTTGTGCAAACTTGACAAACCCAGAGGCTAAATACTAATTAATCGTACTTGCAGTAGAACCACGAATGCAAGGCCCCGGAGGAATACAAAGCACAGTGAGATGAGAATGGTATGTTTCAGATGTCGTGCCAAAGTACCTATGCATTTTGACTAGCTGGGTAGAGGGTCGATTGCGAACAGTGCAAAGTACCAAATGATATGGTTGCTTGACTGCGTGCCGTCAGCTTAGCAAAATGGATAAAAGTATGAAGGTTAACATAATTGTTGAATCCCGTCGAATGCCAGACTATCGATTTTGAGGAACAGTATCCCGCTACACTTGGAAAAGTCATTTTAATAGTGTGGGAGAACTAAATCATTTACAGACTCAGTACTACTGATAACTTTCTGCTTAAAATACAGGTAAAATGTTGGATAAATAGGGTTTAAAACCACAGATTTTGTACTGATCAAACAATTCAATGAAAAATTATAGACCACAAAAAACATAACTAGAATAAAGCGCAGGAAATAAGCAAGTATCACTATTATAATTATTATTAATCCTAGGGTTCCTAATGGAACACAGTGCTTCAGTAGCACATCTCCAGTGAATTCTGTATTCTGAAATCTTATCAACATCGTTCCAAGACAGCCAACAAGCTCTCATATCCTCCACGCACGATCTCCTCCAAGTAATCCTCGGACATCCAACTTGCCGTTTCCTACTGGAGCATTAATAACGTAAAGATAACGAGCAGTGGCGATGATACTAAGCATAAAGTTCTACAACACGCATAATCACTCAAAAAAACTGTTTTTGATCTGTGTTGCACGCAAACTCTGTCACCCTTACACTCTACGGAATGAGTTAATATATATTACGTTTTGCACATGCAATTACGCCACACTATGGAATGGAGGTCATGTAGCAAAGTCCCAAGATTATTGGGACGTGCAATAGCAGGACATCAGGTTAATCATAGTTGTGTGATTCTGTTACACAGTGAACACGAAAGAGGACCTTGACTAAGTTTACCATGCTGTGGTATATCGAAGTTAATGTATTGCCATTGGACGCATGTCATAACGAGATAACTCCACTTTAGAAGAAAGCGCAAAATAAAGGAATTGAGGTGATTTAGATGGGCAAAACACCAACTCGAACATACGCCACAAGCGAAAACTTAAAGCCATCTGGGAAAAACAAGAAGTTTAGTACGCCATGAAGTTCCACAGAGCAAATGCAGCCAAATATCCTGGACGCGACCAAAAAAAGAAAAAGCAACTTCACCAAAGATCCATTAAAAGCATATAGTGCACTATGAATCAGGATTATCTCTAATATGCATAAGCCTCATGAATATACTTCGTATTAGTTGACTTCTCATACACTCATTTCGCTGTCGCCTTCAGTATGAAAAAGACGGCTAAATAATAAAATTAATTTATTCCCGAATTTACAGATGCATATAACTTTAGCACCAACATAATCGGAGTGTACACCACAATCTTAGTTTTTATTTCAAACTCTAATAAGTCAAGATTGAGCCACTTTAATCTATTCAGTGTGTGATGGCACCAGCTGAAGACAAAAATCAACAAGCTGTTTTTGAAACTACGTAGTTCAGTCTTTCTAGTTCTCAGAATTCAAGGATTGATTACCTGAATTAATTTGAGTTTAAACAGTGGGAGTAATCACCCTATTGTTGTTATTCATCGACGTTAAACAATGTTTTTTCTATATCCGGAAACATGCCAGTGACCGAAAGTGTAGTATGTGTAAGTAGAGGAGATTCGCTTGTCTGACATTCACAACTGCATATCACTACGGAAGTGGTTTCACAGTGAACTACGATCATGTGATCCTATAAAGCGAATATTCGTTGTTCCTCATCCTCATATCTGCTCAAATGCTTTATGAGTTCATTTGCATTGGCGTGAAAATTCATATATTCAAATTACTCCAGCTTTCTGCGCTTTCCTCTACTCGACTCCTCTTCTCATATTGCGACAGAGTCTGGCAACTTGAACATTTGCACTTGTGTGACAAGTTCTGCACTGATTAGGATATCTTTCTATCCCTCCCCGTCTGTCTGGTTTGGTTAACGTCTCCATCGGCTCTTGTACGTTGCATATTCGCATAAAGGAGTGGCTGGAAGGAAGCGTGTAGCAAGTGTTACCACAGATCATCATCTAATAGATCACAAACCAGATTGCATTTAGACAGTCCTCCAGATGAATGCGTCAGCAGTAACACTTCTTCGCAATGAAAGGCGAGAAGAGAGATGTGATGTCGATATATGCGGCAGACTGTTTGTATTCCACTGCCTGAATTTGGTATTGGATCGTCACAGTGGTGCTTATAACTCAATCATTTCTCTTTTCTGATTACAGGATGTCATTTTATGTAGAGATTTCGTGTAGTCGTGCCTCCGCTTACATCATTGTGTCGCGAAATTGAAATTTAGCACAAAAATCCTAGGCAGGATTGCATTTGGATCAGCGTTTTAACTGATTCCATCCCTTATAGTGGGTGGAAACTTTGAGTAGTATACACCATATTTCGTCTCTGTGAAAGCTAGATATGTTGGTGGTTTGATGTTCGATAGAGCTATTAACAAATGATGCTCAACCTTTGAATCTCTAGTCAGAGTTAGTTATTTTCACAAAACTGAACCTGCCTTTGTGATGTAATATGAATTCCGGTGATTGAGATTTCAGTCTATTACCGTTGTTTTCTTCTTCATGTCGACTACCTGACCTAAAACCATCCTTGAATTCTGATGGCTATCTCCTACCAATTATTTAAGTCATCTTATGTACTTAGTACTACTCACAGTTCAGTTCGATATAATCCTGTGTCGCAGCTAAGGATGAACCTTGATGGTGAAATGATCTCAATTCATTCTACACCAATATTCGTTCCTGCTTATAGTTTGTCCAAAATCATCTAATTGCACCAAAATCTACAAATCAAGGTGGAGTCAGAGTAAAAATGATACAAGGTAGATTACTGGAGATGCTGGTATTGATTTATAGAGGTGAAACACAGTTCAAGGAACATCAGCAAAATGTGCAATATGGTGATGACAATGTAGTGGAGGGAATTTGGTTTGAAAAAGCCTTCCATTTCAACAGTGCAATGCATTCCTTGTGATCGATTTACAAACGCAGGCTTGCTCAGTTTGTTTTATGTGATGTGACTCCTTGTTTTGTGGTGGTTGCTTGCCTCTTCATACTGCCTGAAGAAGGAAATTCTCTGTCGATCCCTAATCAGTAAAACCACTTTCATATTGATTGGCTCCCTGAATTTTTAAATCATATATGGATAATTTGAGTTTAGAGTTTACCTTCATGAATATCTTTGAAACAATTCTAGGTGAGACTGTGACCGTCGGTCCCACAGAGAGATGGTCCGTTTTGGCAAATGATTTCACATTTCAGGGACAATTTACCATCGCAGGCTAGTGTAAGAATATAGAAAAGACCCGACAGATTTCTGTGTTTCCTGCATCCGTTTCAGTTTGGTCGAATATCCCACTGATGACTGATGGTTGTTTTAGAGCAATGTCAACGAACCTTCTGATGCTGTATAGAACCAGTGTGGTGTAGGTAGTGTCAAAACATAATATTCAGTAAGCGGTTTGTCCATCTCAATATAAAATATTATCCCTTACTTGCACTTGAATTCTTTTCGAATGGTGATTATAATCTGGGTTCTAAATGTTTTTAACTATCAATCAGTATTTCTGTGCTGGAAGTGTAGTCACTACAGCACTACTAACCTAAAGATAACGAGCAGTGGCGATGATACTAAGCATAAAGTTCTACAACACGCATAATCACTCAAAAAAAACTGTTTTTGATCTGTGTTGCACGCAAACTCTGTCACCCTTACACTCTACGGAATGAGTTAATATATATTACGTTTTGCACATGCAATTACGCCACACTATGGAATGGAGGTCATGTAGCAAAGTCCCAAGATTATTGGGACGTGCAATAGCAGGACATCAGGTTAATCATAGTTGTGTGATTCTGTTCACAGTGAACACGAAAGAGGATCTTGACTAAGTTTACCATGCTGTGGTATATCGAAGTTAATGTACTGCCATTCGACGTATTCCTGAATAATCTAACTCAAAGAGTACTGGTACTCTGTGGGAATCAGTCTGCCAAAATTCGATTTAGTCGCAGTACTGCTCCCACAGATTACTTTGGATATGAGACACTCAGTTATTCAACTCAACGAAACTGAGAAGGATATAATTCTAGCGCATACAAGCACATGAGTATTTCTTTGCGTATTTCAATATATTCGTCCAGAAGGAAAGCCTATGCTTTTGCAGATTGAAGAAGATTCACCAAATTTAACAGCTTCATTTCAGTCATATACGCGCGAAAAAAGCGTCTGTTATCATCAATTGACAACAAAATCCTTCAATAACACCCTTTTCACTGGTCATTCTTTGGGTAACCATTCTAAGACATAGAGTTACAAGCAGTCATTCAGGCAGTCCATAAGTATACAGACTTTACCTCTGGCTAAATTCAGGTCTCGCCAGAAAGCAAAGTGTGTTTATTCAGTCGGATATGAGATATATATTTTGAGCTTGTTCGCAAATCCTGTTCCTGATAATTTTGACTGCAATGGTCTCTGTTAGCATCACACATGTGGCATTCCATGTGAAATAAAATCCGATAACTTTGTCTAGCAAGTGTCTGGCAAGAGTATTCTCGGAAGGTTTACCATTGTTGGGGATTGGAATATTCTGGGTGAGTTTAGGTAAAGTATTCCTGTCGGTTTGTTCAGGTGAAACAGCTTAAACAGGTAATTGTGTAGTTGTTCAGGCATGTTAAACGCATCGTTGCCCAGAATGTCTATCTATATTTTTAGTATCTCATCTACAACACTATGCTCAGAGTGTTTGTGATATTTTGTTCACCCCTTCGAATATTCTACATTCATTCTGATGATAGGCACAGCGGGTCATATCTTATAAAGAGAAGTTATATGTTTATTTTGAGTTCAGGACCGAAAATCTTTTCTGTATATCACGCAGAGTATATTGTGTCCGTATAGGTGTTTATTTTTGACGCTGAAAGATAGTGAGGTTGCCTAGTGGATGGTTGATGAGCTGAAAAACTCACACAGAATACCAAGAGAATGTGCCAGTCAACAGCTTCAAATGAAAGCCAGTTGAGCTGATGAGTTGATAACTGTTTGTCCTAGGAAATAGAGGGTTGTGAGCGTTACTGGGATGCTATGTTTGACGTTAAGGATGCAGAAGAATTTGAGAAAATTATGTAAACTGTTAACAGAGGAACTTTCTTTTCATGCTTTCAGCTACAGAAAATATGCGATTGTATCTTTTAGAAAGACAGCTAGTGATACCAACACTTTTATGAATGGTGACTGAAGTTTCGGGCAGAGAAATAACCCCAAGCAGTCTACCATCTAAGTTAAAGTGAGTTAAGAACCTCCATTTTTAATCAACTCCAGTGAAACCTGCTGTGTCTTTGGCTTGCGTCAAACAATCCAGTATTTGTGGTAGTATACAATGGGCAGATTTTCAAGCCTAACAGCTAAGATGCTCATGATAAGGTTCAAGAAGCACTTTGAGAATAGCGCATTCTGAATACAGAAGATATTAACAAGCTGGAAGTATGCTTTAATGTCATAAAGTCATGATAAAATTTACAGATCGGTTACTAGTATCTACATTTTACTTGTTCAATATGCTACTTTCTCACAAAACTGGTAAATTTTCAGCTTTGAATCCCGTACTCATCCACTTTTCGACCGCTTGGAATCTGTAAATATATAAGAAGATAAAAGTATTATTTTCCCATCGTTTTCCATTTCACGTTTCATTAAGTTCACGTGTATCTGCTCACCTTGACCGTTACGAGGACCACACTCCACTGACTGTAGCAGTATGTTGTACACTGCGTATACGAAGATGAACATCCTGACGAATCTGGTGGCAAGGTTTTTGTATACATGGATGGAACGCATTTTCAATCCTTGTTGATAACACAGCGTTCACTCAGCCATTTATAATTTATATGTGTGTCCGGTGATTTGCTATTCGCAAAACCAATCTGAGTCTGTAACACAAATGATGAATAAGCATAGGCTGAATACAGTGAGAATAGGACGAATAAATTAGCCGTTAACAAATAGTAAATGATGTCGAAATTCAATAGAAAATAAACAATAGTTTGAAAATTTTCATAATCTGAATTATGATAACCACTTGAAAATGCTAACAACATACACTATTAGCAAAAACAGAAAACGGAAACGACCTAAAGCCGCAAAGTTATATGCTGAGAATTCCATTTGGAATCTAAAATTGCTTGCAATAAAGTAATTATTATCTTGTTCAAAAAGCCAATGTGGACAAGATACCGAGAAATATCACGTTTTGGACTTTAATTAGGGGTTTTTATCTAGACCAAGAGCGCGAATTTCTCTGTTGTATAAGAGAAAGCCAAGTCCTTGAAACGATTATTAGCTAATCATGTTTAACACTACTCATCATGCATGTTAAAACTTTGGGAAAACGATGACAACAGTTAATGGAGTTATGCCGAAACTAGCTATGCTGTTTATGTCACGGGCACTCAATTATTAGGGAACTACACCAAATGGTCCTTAGCCCGTTCATCTATATGAAAGTTGTGATTTCACTTTGTGGTTGGAGAAAACTTTCGGAAAGCCATTGACGTTGGTTTCCTACTTATGAGCATTGTTCAGCAAGGCTTGTCTGCAACCTAGAGGCAACCGATATCATCTTTAAAAGCCAAATATGTTTAGTCAGTTGTTTCGTCAAGCTCTGATATCTGACTCCAAATTTATGTACGCTTCCCAATACACTATCATCTTTCTTATTATACCTGACACTGCTGATCCACATGTGCTAGAGTGTAAATATCAGAAGATAACGCGAAGTGTGAAGCGAGATGTTGTATTGACAAACGAGCCCACAGAGTTTGAGAGCAGTACGACTAAAAAACGTTCAACTATGTGGTGTTGCATACATCAGCAAAATAATATCTTGGCAGATTGTGATTTCGCACCTCGTGTAGAATTAAGTGGCTCAATCTTGACTTATTAGAGTTTGAAATAAAAACTAAGATTGTGGTGTACACTCCGATTATGTTGGTGCTAAAGTTATATGCATCTGTAAATTCGGGAATAAATTAATTTTATTATTTAGCCGTCTTTTTCATACTGAAGGCGACAGCGAAATGAGTGTATGAGAAGTCAACTAATACGAAGTATATTCATGAGGCTTATGCATATTAGAGATAATCCTGATTCATAGTGTACAATATCGTTTTACCGAAGCTTCACACTTCATATCGCAGAATCCAATAGTCGGATGTTTTTCCTTGTTATGGCTAGTGTTCCGACCAAATCTCTGGTCTACCAATGTTTTCCATGTTATACATTGATTGCATGACGTTTACACTATTTTACTTTGCTTTAATTGTTTAGTTGAGACCTTAAATCGTATCACATACTCACGCGACCTTTCACAAAGTTATCAACATATGGTTGCTAATTTATTAAGGAAAATACATCATGGTTGATGGTAGCGCGCTTTCAAGCAAATGAAACGTCATCAAATGGCACTGCACAAAATACTCAGGTCGAACTGGAGATCTCTACTGTGTAAAGTCGACTATTCACAATGTCTCCTATGCCCCAATACTTATGGCAATGTTGTTGTAACAACACAGCAAGAAACTTGGTTACACTATGTCGTTTTAACGAAAATTCTCTCTACGAAATCCGGAATTCCCTAGTCGGATATTCTTTTGTGGTTGTGATTATGATAGTTGATTTTGTAAGCGAAAACACACCATTGTTTTGCGAAAAAAATTCCATTATCTTACACCCGAAAAAGCGTATTCTTTAGGCAGTCATATGACATTAGACAAATATGGTGTGATCAAATAAGAGACACACATCTGTTTATATCATCTAATTTGAAAACACAGATGACCAGAAGACCTGCAAATACTATCTTCGGGAATCGATATTTCTAGTCTCCTCTTATTTATAGTGGTTTACGTTGGAATGTGTTTTCCGTGTTTGTCTGCTTGTTTAGCTAAAACAGTATGATGCTAGCGGCCTCAGTTTGCATAAATTTTCTTCAAGGCAATCTGCGATGCTGTTAATTCCACAGCACATGTTTTGTTACTACTGTAGATATCTTAGAATTCTTTCAATAATTGGTACGGTGGATACGGCATTGCGAGCCTGAAGTTGGTATCAAATTCCCATGTAGCAAGTACGACGCAAGACTGATTTGAAGGTATTTTCGTAATCTCACAACCAACTTTCATCATTTGTCTTATTGAATGGGAACGATATCGTATTGGGGCTGACATTCAAAAAATACTTACATTCGTGAAATTCACAGTATGCTTTCACTTCAAGCCTCACTTCGACTAAACATGAAGTCGAAATTTCGATTGGATGCTGGATTGAGCTTTTCTTCTGACCCTTGTTGGTCATCTCATACCTTGTTGACTTCAAGGCAAATCTTTCACTTAAATTATGACGTAATGAACCTTGTACCGTCCTGTGTAACTCAACCTCAAGCTGTACAACTTTATTATTCCTGTATTTTACCTATTCTTCTTTTTTCCTCTGTTTTTCCTCCCTGTTAGGAGGAAAAAGATGGATGTAACATTGCATCAGGTTTTAAAAATGTCAGTGGGATAATTGATGAGCCTCTGGATCAAGTGATTAACACTATATCTGAAAGATATTTCAATTGAAGCTTAAGTCATTATGTGAGACGTGAGATTATTAGTTTCTTCGTTATTAAGTTCTTGGTTCCGTTATTTGGTTTCAAGTTTGACATTTGATCAAGGATCCAGTCTACTTTGATGGTCTAAATGGTATGTCATAAGTTTTGCTTACTGGTCATGCATGCATAAAGCAGAATACATTATGTGGATGAATGTTTCGTTACCAGTGTTGTTTTGACGGTTATTTTCCGTTCCACCTACTTAAATTGCAAATAAATTGAGCATAATGACTACAAATATCTATAGTACATAGTGTTTTGATGCTAGCAGTTTCTTGAATACAACTGTGACAGAAAATGAAAAGTCGTTGACCATAGTTATTTCACAGCCTCAAGGTTTCTTAGGTATTAGGAACAAGTGTGCAGCTAGACAAACTTCAGCTATCTGGTAACGCTTGGCTTTCCTCTTGAACTAGATAATTTAGTTTGCAAACTGAATATACCGAATGTAAGGGTCATAATGAAGGATTGCTTTCTTTAATCTCACAATATAGTTTGTGTCATCATCTTAAATGATTCCTTTACTGAACTATGTTGAAGTGCTAATAAAATGTTGAAACAACTATCACTTGATTGTCAATTTTCTGGGTACTTTTGCTTCAAGTTTTCGACAAGAGGATGTTCAGCGAGATGGCCGTCTTCTACTAGTTCACATTGTTGGTCGATCGATAGGGAACACCAAACCACTGGCCACTGAGCTCTTGATAGGCTTTCTCTCATACTTTCGCAGTTTGCCCTGTTGTAACAGAGGTGAAGGAGAGGCCCCTCCCACGGTAATTTTTCACTGATTACCAGGTCGAACACTGCCATAGCACGATCGCTACTACCAAGAGGAGTTTGTACCTGAACGTTTTCAGCCAGAAAGTGGTCACTAGTCAGTAGGTAATCAAGTTAAGATGGTCTACCATCTGACCTCCAGCGGCGGTTGTCGTCGATCTTTCCTGTAGTCCAGCCATTTCGATGGCATCTAGCAGGTTACAGTCGAACTTTCAGCTCGGAGTCGTGCCACCTCACTCTACGTTGAGGGTTGGAGCGTTGAAGTCGCCAGCTATTAGAACCTGGTCGCACCCTATAGTTGACACTGTGGATATTACTTGTAGTAGTCTTTGGTTGTGTCCCAAGTTGCTATTGGGGGACCTACAGATTCCTCCAACAATTCAGTGTGTTTGACCGTGAAGTGGCACCGGATAGAGCCTGGGAGCTCTGTCGGTGCCGTGTCACTGGTTAGTTCACTTCTGAACCGACTGTTCACACATATTGCAAGCCCTCGTCCGTTCCCATGTTCTCTGTCTCTCCTGAACAGAATCATGCCGTCTACGTTAACTTCGGTGTCAATTATGTCCGGTGACGACCATGTTTCTGTCGGTATCATGACTTTCGGGGTGAGGTCGAGACAGAGGGATCGGTGCCCTGACATTTTACTTCGGGGTCTTCTCACGTTGCTGCAGAGACACTTGGAGGTGCTTCTCGTGACGTGAGATGTCTCCGGGCTAACTAGTGGCACAGGTTTGGATGTGAGGGTTTCCACTGGCTGGCCAGTCCCGTTGAAACTGGCCCAGTTGAGTTTTTCCCGCGTCGATTGGTACACTCGGTGTTGGGTTGAGGTTACTCTCAACGCTCCGGTCAAGAGTTACGGTACCCAGAAAAATGACAATCAAGTGATAGTTGTTTCAACATTTTATTAGCACTTCAACATAGTTCAGTAAAGGAATCATTTAAGATGATGACACAAACTATATTGTGAGATTAAAGAAAGCAATCCTTCATTATGACCCTTACATTCGGTATATTCAGTTTGCAAACTAAATTATCTAGTTCAAGAGGAAAGCCAAGCGTTACCAGATAGCTGAAGTTTGTCTAGCTGCACACTTGTTCCTAATACCTAAGAAACCTTGAGGCTGTGAAATAACTATGGTCAACGACTTTTCATTTTCTGTCACAGTTGTATTCAAGAAACTGCTAGCATCAAAACACTATGTACTATAGATATTTGTAGTCATTATGCTCAATTTATTTGCAATTTAAGTAGGTGGAACGGAAAATAACCGTCAAAACAACACTGGTAACGAAACATTCATCCACATAATGTATTCTGCTTTATGCATGCATGACCAGTAAGCAAAACTTATGACATACCATTTAGACCATCAAAGTAGACTGGATCCTTGATCAAATGTCAAACTTGAAACCAAATAACGGAACCAAGAACTTAATAACGAAGAAACTAATAATCTCACGTCTCACATAATGACTTAAGCTTCAATTGAAATATCTTTCAGATATAGTGTTAATCACTTGATCCAGAGGCTCATCAATTATCCCACTGACATTTTTAAAACCTGATGCAATGTTACATCCATCTTTTTCCTCCTAACAGGGAGGAAAAACAGAGGAAAAAAGAAGAATAGGTAAAATACAGGAATAATAAAGTTGTACAGCTTGAGGTTGAGTTACACAGGACGGTACAAGGTTCATTACGTCATAATTTAAGTGAAAGATTTGCCTTGAAGTCAACAAGGTATGAGATGACCAACAAGGGTCAGAAGAAAAGCTCAATCCAGCATCCAATCGAAATTTCGACTTCATGTTTAGTCGAAGTGAGGCTTGAAGTGAAAGCATACTGTGAATTTCACGAATGTAAGTATTTTTTGAATGTCAGCCCCAATACGATATCGTTCCCATTCAATAAGACAAATGATGAAAGTTGGTTGTGAGATTACGAAAATACCTTCAAATCAGTCTTGCGTCGTACTTGCTACATGGGAATTTGATACCAACTTCAGGCTCGCAATGCCGTATCCACCGTACCAATTATTGAAAGAATTCTAAGATATCTACAGTAGTAACAAAACATGTGCTGTGGAATTAACAGCATCGCAGATTGCCTTGAAGAAAATTTATGCAAACTGAGGCCGCTAGCATCATACTGTTTTAGCTAAACAAGCAGACAAACACGGAAAACACATTCCAACGTAAACCACTATAAATAAGAGGAGACTAGAAATATCGATTCCCGAAGATAGTATTTGCAGGTCTTCTGGTCATCTGTGTTTTCAAATTAGATGATATAAACAGATGTGTGTCTCTTATTTGATCACACCATATTTGTCTAATGTCATATGACTGCCTAAAGAATACGCTTTTTCGGGTGTAAGATAATGGAATTTTTTTCGCAAAACAATGGTGTGTTTTCGCTTACAAAATCAACTATCATAATCACAACCACAAAAGAATATCCGACTAGGGAATTCCGGATTTCGTAGAGAGAATTTTCGTTAAAACGACATAGTGTAACCAAGCTTCTTGCTGTGTTGTTACAACAACATTGCCATAAGTATTGGGGCATAGGAGACATTGTGAATAGTCGACTTTACACAGTAGAGATCTCCAGTTCGACCTGAGTATTTTGTGCAGTGCCATTTGATGACGTTTCATTTGCTTGAAAGCGCGCTACCATCAACCATGATGTATTTTCCTTAATAAATTAGCAACCATATGTTGATAACTTTGTGAAAGGTCGCGTGAGTATGTGATACGATTTAAGGTCTCAACTAAACAATTAAAGCAAAGTAAAATAGTGTAAACGTCATGCAATCAATGTATAACATGGAAAACATTGGTAGACCAGAGATTTGGTCGGAACACTAGCCATAACAAGGAAAAACATCCGACTATTGGATTCTGCGATATGAAGTGTGAAGCTTCGGTAAAACGATATTGTACACTATGAATCAGGATTATCTCTAATATGCATAAGCCTCATGAATATACTTCGTATTAGTTGACTTCTCATACACTCATTTCGCTGTCGCCTTCAGTATGAAAAAGACGGCTAAATAATAAAATTAATTTATTCCCGAATTTACAGATGCATATAACTTTAGCACCAACATAATCGGAGTGTACACCACAATCTTAGTTTTTATTTCAAACTCTAATAAGTCAAGATTGAGCCACTTAATTCTACACGAGGTGCGAAATCACAATCTGCCAAGATATTATTTTGCTGATGTATGCAACACCACATAGTTGAACGTTTTTTAGTCGTACTGCTCTCAAACTCTGTGGGCTCGTTTGTCAATACAACATCTCGCTTCACACTTCGCGTTATCTTCTGATATTTACACTCTAGCACATGTGGATCAGCAGTGTCAGGTATAATAAGAAAGATGATAGTGTATTGGGAAGCGTACATAAATTTGGAGTCAGATATCAGAGCTTGACGAAACAACTGACTAAACATATTTGGCTTTTAAAGATGATATCGGTTGCCTCTAGGTTGCAGACAAGCCTTGCTGAACAATGCTCATAAGTAGGAAACCAACGTCAATGGCTTTCCGAAAGTTTTCTCCAACCACAAAGTGAAATCACAACTTTCATATAGATGAACGGGCTAAGGACCATTTGGTGTAGTTCCCTAATAATTGAGTGCCCGTGACATAAACAGCATAGCTAGTTTCGGCATAACTCCATTAACTGTTGTCATCGTTTTCCCAAAGTTTTAACATGCATGATGAGTAGTGTTAAACATGATTAGCTAATAATCGTTTCAAGGACTTGGCTTTCTCTTATACAACAGAGAAATTCGCGCTCTTGGTCTAGATAAAAACCCCTAATTAAAGTCCAAAACGTGATATTTCTCGGTATCTTGTCCACATTGGCTTTTTGAACAAGATAATAATTACTTTATTGCAAGCAATTTTAGATTCCAAATGGAATTCTCAGCATATAACTTTGCGGCTTTAGGTCGTTTCCGTTTTCTGTTTTTGCTAATAGTGTATGTTGTTAGCATTTTCAAGTGGTTATCATAATTCAGATTATGAAAATTTTCAAACTATTGTTTATTTTCTATTGAATTTCGACATCATTTACTATTTGTTAACGGCTAATTTATTCGTCCTATTCTCACTGTATTCAGCCTATGCTTATTCATCATTTGTGTTACAGACTCAGATTGGTTTTGCGAATAGCAAATCACCGGACACACATATAAATTATAAATGGCTGAGTGAACGCTGTGTTATCAACAAGGATTGAAAATGCGTTCCATCCATGTATACAAAAACCTTGCCACCAGATTCGTCAGGATGTTCATCTTCGTATACGCAGTGTACAACATACTGCTACAGTCAGTGGAGTGTGGTCCTCGTAACGGTCAAGGTGAGCAGATACACGTGAACTTAATGAAACGTGAAATGGAAAACGATGGGAAAATAATACTTTTATCTTCTTATATATTTACAGATTCCAAGCGGTCGAAAAGTGGATGAGTACGGGATTCAAAGCTGAAAATTTACCAGTTTTGTGAGAAAGTAGCATATTGAACAAGTAAAATGTAGATACTAGTAACCGATCTGTAAATTTTATCATGACTTTATGACATTAAAGCATACTTCCAGCTTGTTAATATCTTCTGTATTCAGAATGCGCTATTCTCAAAGTGCTTCTTGAACCTTATCATGAGCATCTTAGCTGTTAGGCTTGAAAATCTGCCCATTGTATACTACCACAAATACTGGATTGTTTGACGCAAGCCAAAGACACAGCAGGTTTCACTGGAGTTGATTAAAAATGGAGGTTCTTAACTCACTTTAACTTAGATGGTAGACTGCTTGGGGTTATTTCTCTGCCCGAAACTTCAGTCACCATTCATAAAAGTGTTGGTATCACTAGCTGTCTTTCTAAAAGATACAATCGCATATTTTCTGTAGCTGAAAGCATGAAAAGAAAGTTCCTCTGTTAACAGTTTACATAATTTTCTCAAATTCTTCTGCATCCTTAACGTCAAACATAGCATCCCAGTAACGCTCACAACCCTCTATTTCCTAGGACAAACAGTTATCAACTCATCAGCTCAACTGGCTTTCATTTGAAGCTGTTGACTGGCACATTCTCTTGGTATTCTGTGTGAGTTTTTCAGCTCATCAACCATCCACTAGGCAACCTCACTATCTTTCAGCGTCAAAAATAAACACCTATACGGACACAATATACTCTGCGTGATATACAGAAAAGATTTTCGGTCCTGAACTCAAAATAAACATATAACTTCTCTTTATAAGATATGACCCGCTGTGCCTATCATCAGAATGAATGTAGAATATTCGAAGGGGTGAACAAAATATCACAAACACTCTGAGCATAGTGTTGTAGATGAGATACTAAAAATATAGATAGACATTCTGGGCAACGATGCGTTTAACATGCCTGAACAACTACACAATTACCTGTTTAAGCTGTTTCACCTGAACAAACCGACAGGAATACTTTACCTAAACTCACCCAGAATATTCCAATCCCCAACAATGGTAAACCTTCCGAGAATACTCTTGCCAGACACTTGCTAGACAAAGTTATCGGATTTTATTTCACATGGAATGCCACATGTGTGATGCTAACAGAGACCATTGCAGTCAAAATTATCAGGAACAGGATTTGCGAACAAGCTCAAAATATATATCTCATATCCGACTGAATAAACACACTTTGCTTTCTGGCGAGACCTGAATTTAGCCAGAGGTAAAGTCTGTATACTTATGGACTGCCTGAATGACTGCTTGTAACTCTATGTCTTAGAATGGTTACCCAAAGAATGACCAGTGAAAAGGGTGTTATTGAAGGATTTTGTTGTCAATTGATGATAACAGACGCTTTTTTCGCGCGTATATGACTGAAATGAAGCTGTTAAATTTGGTGAATCTTCTTCAATCTGCAAAAGCATAGGCTTTCCTTCTGGACGAATATATTGAAATACGCAAAGAAATACTCATGTGCTTGTATGCGCTAGAATTATATCCTTCTCAGTTTCGTTGAGTTGAATAACTGAGTGTCTCATATCCAAAGTATTCTGTGGGAGCAGTACTGCGACTAAATCGAATTTTGGCAGACTGATTCCCACAGAGTACCAGTACTCTTTGAGTTAGATTATTCAGGAATACGTCGAATGGCAGTACATTAACTTCGATATACCACAGCATGGTAAACTTAGTCAAGATCCTCTTTCGTGTTCACTGTGGAACAGAATCACGCAACTATGATTAACCTGATGTCCTGCTATTGCACGTCCCAATAATCTTGGGACTTTGCTACATGACCTCCATTCCATAGTGTGGCGTAATTGCATGTGCAAAACGTAATATATATTAACTCATTCCGTAGAGTGTAAGGGTGACAGAGTTTGCGTGCAACACAGATCAAAAACAGTTTTTTTTGAGTGATTATGCGTGTTGTAGAACTTTATGCTTAGTATCATCGCCACTGCTCGTTATCTTTAGGTTAGTAGTGCTGTAGTGACTACACTTCCAGCACAGAAATACTGATTGATAGTTAAAAACATTTAGAACCCAGATTATAATCACCATTCGAAAAGAATTCAAGTGCAAGTAAGGGATAATATTTTATATTGAGATGGACAAACCGCTTACTGAATATTATGTTTTGACACTACCTACACCACACTGGTTCTATACAGCATCAGAAGGTTCGTTGACATTGCTCTAAAACAACCATCAGTCATCAGTGGGATATTCGACCAAACTGAAACGGATGCAGGAAACACAGAAATCTGTCGGGTCTTTTCTATATTCTTACACTAGCCTGCGATGGTAAATTGTCCCTGAAATGTGAAATCATTTGCCAAAACGGACCATCTCTCTGTGGGACCGACGGTCACAGTCTCACCTAGAATTGTTTCAAAGATATTCATGAAGGTAAACTCTAAACTCAAATTATCCATATATGATTTAAAAATTCAGGGAGCCAATCAATATGAAAGTGGTTTTACTGATTAGGGATCGACAGAGAATTTCCTTCTTCAGGCAGTATGAAGAGGCAAGCAACCACCACAAAACAAGGAGTCACATCACATAAAACAAACTGAGCAAGCCTGCGTTTGTAAATCGATCACAAGGAATGCATTGCACTGTTGAAATGGAAGGCTTTTTCAAACCAAATTCCCTCCACTACATTGTCATCACCATATTGCACATTTTGCTGATGTTCCTTGAACTGTGTTTCACCTCTATAAATCAATACCAGCATCTCCAGTAATCTACCTTGTATCATTTTTACTCTGACTCCACCTTGATTTGTAGATTTTGGTGCAATTAGATGATTTTGGACAAACTATAAGCAGGAACGAATATTGGTGTAGAATGAATTGAGATCATTTCACCATCAAGGTTCATCCTTAGCTGCGACACAGGATTATATCGAACTGAACTGTGAGTAGTACTAAGTACATAAGATGACTTAAATAATTGGTAGGAGATAGCCATCAGAATTCAAGGATGGTTTTAGGTCAGGTAGTCGACATGAAGAAGAAAACAACGGTAATAGACTGAAATCTCAATCACCGGAATTCATATTACATCACAAAGGCAGGTTCAGTTTTGTGAAAATAACTAACTCTGACTAGAGATTCAAAGGTTGAGCATCATTTGTTAATAGCTCTATCGAACATCAAACCACCAACATATCTAGCTTTCACAGAGACGAAATATGGTGTATACTACTCAAAGTTTCCACCCACTATAAGGGATGGAATCAGTTAAAACGCTGATCCAAATGCAATCCTGCCTAGGATTTTTGTGCTAAATTTCAATTTCGCGACACAATGATGTAAGCGGAGGCACGACTACACGAAATCTCTACATAAAATGACATCCTGTAATCAGAAAAGAGAAATGATTGAGTTATAAGCACCACTGTGACGATCCAATACCAAATTCAGGCAGTGGAATACAAACAGTCTGCCGCATATATCGACATCACATCTCTCTTCTCGCCTTTCATTGCGAAGAAGTGTTACTGCTGACGCATTCATCTGGAGGACTGTCTAAATGCAATCTGGTTTGTGATCTATTAGATGATGATCTGTGGTAACACTTGCTACACGCTTCCTTCCAGCCACTCCTTTATGCGAATATGCAACGTACAAGAGCCGATGGAGACGTTAACCAAACCAGACAGACGGGGAGGGATAGAAAGATATCCTAATCAGTGCAGAACTTGTCACACAAGTGCAAATGTTCAAGTTGCCAGACTCTGTCGCAATATGAGAAGAGGAGTCGAGTAGAGGAAAGCGCAGAAAGCTGGAGTAATTTGAATATATGAATTTTCACGCCAATGCAAATGAACTCATAAAGCATTTGAGCAGATATGAGGATGAGGAACAACGAATATTCGCTTTATAGGATCACATGATCGTAGTTCACTGTGAAACCACTTCCGTAGTGATATGCAGTTGTGAATGTCAGACAAGCGAATCTCCTCTACTTACACATACTACACTTTCGGTCACTGGCATGTTTCCGGATATAGAAAAAACATTGTTTAACGTCGATGAATAACAACAATAGGGTGATTACTCCCACTGTTTAAACTCAAATTAATTCAGGTAATCAATCCTTGAATTCTGAGAACTAGAAAGACTGAACTACGTAGTTTCAAAAACAGCTTGTTGATTTTTGTCTTCAGCTGGTGCCATCACACACTGAATAGATTAAAGTGGCTCAATCTTGACTTATTAGAGTTTGAAATAAAAACTAAGATTGTGGTGTACACTCCGATTATGTTGGTGCTAAAGTTATATGCATCTGTAAATTCGGGAATAAATTAATTTTATTATTTAGCCGTCTTTTTCACACTGAAGGCGACAGCGAAATGAGTGTATGAGAAGTCAACTAATACGAAGTATATTCATGAGGCTTATGCATATTAGAGATAATCCTGATTCATAGTGCACTATATGCTTTTAATGGATCTTTGGTGAAGTTGCTTTTTCTTTTTTTGGCCGCGTCCAGGATATTTGGCTGCATTTGCTCTGTGGAACTTCATGGCGTACTAAACTTCTTGTTTTTCCCAGATAGCTTTAAGTTTTCGCTTGTGGCGTATGTTCGAGTTGGTGTTTTGCCCATCTAAATCACCTCAATTCCTTTATTTTGCGCTTTCTTCTAAAGTGGAGTTATCTCGTTATGACATGCAAGATCATCGTTCAGGCATGGGACGCGATCAAATTTATCTTGCTTGAAATAAACGGTCATCAAGGGGAACCACTTTGCAGGGTAACACATCAGAGATGTAACGAGACGCTTGCTCGAACTTTTTCTCCTTTAAAATATGTTCTTTTAGGAATATCCCAACGCGTGTTTTAGTCGCAGTTTCCTCGATAGTCTCATTCAAAACACTGTCAGACGGTCATGTATCTTCGTGTGGTTTTCCATGAACGTACTGAGAGAGTTACTAATCTCACTAGCTCACCATCACTTCCCTTCTGCCTACCACTCACTACCTATCTTTCTGATGTACCTACATTATCCACCTACTCTTCTCTAGCAATTAGACTGTTGCTATCTAGCTTGACATTTTGGATAATTCTCATTTTCTTTTTTCGCTATCTTGCTATTCCTATTTAGTCACTGACACAGACAGTAGCCACGACAGTTCACTAATCTTCCTAGAAACTTGTAGCCCTGTAGTCACTTTAAAAACCCACAAAACATCCATCACACAGACCAAAAGCGAGGAAATAGGAGAGATTTCATTGTTATCTGCAGTAGCAAACCGAACAACTGGAACTAAGCTCTAAGAACTTGCGTTAGGCCAACAGTGAAAAATGTGCAAGTCAACGACTTATGAATCCCTTGAGATACCAGGTAATCACATATATATGAAGGACTGAAACTCATCGATCACAATGGTACACCCCGCTGTTGAGTCCCATTGTGTCCAAAATGTATGCAGTAAATCATCTAACTAATCAAGTATAGATGCTTTTGCTCGACTAGGCTTAGGAGATATAGTAAGTTACTTTACAAGCCATAGTAACCTTTTTACCTTCCACATATTAGTACACGTTGGTTACCTGAGAAAATATCTGACCTGAGAAAGACAGTCTTATTAACCAAACCCATAGTGTTTCTAGTCACTGAATCATGATGTACTAACCCATGCCGAGATGTGAACCTGTTTATAGACGGTTGTACCTCTTTTCGCATTAATCGTGATCACAAGCGTGTTGAGGGCTGTTTGATCTGTGTGCAGCTGTGCTGCCTCACTTTGGGTCACTATAAACGGTATTAACTACAAAGTCCTCATCGGCTGTGTGTATAGAACGCTATGTTAAACAAAACAAGATGATGGACTTGTAGTGCATCTTCCTGGCACTAAAATATAACTAGGGCTAAAATAAATAGTTTAAATTAAATTAACTAAATAAATCTCTAGCTTGTCTCCGGATCCTTATGGTGTTCAAGTTTTGTTTTAACGAGCATGCATCAGAGCAGGCTTGGACGCCATTTTGCTCTCCATTGTGCTGATTACCACGCACGTACTCCGAGTCCCTAGTTCAGCCTTACAAGCCAGATAATTTGGTGAGACTTTTCCCCCATTCATTATTATTACATTCGCTTTAATTAAATACATAGCTCCTTCAAATACATTGCGTATCAGTTCTTTTGATTTGTGTTTTGTTGTTAGTACTTACATGTTGGGTAAAGTACTGGTTAAGCAGGTACTAGAGCACATCAAGTTAAGTATGGTTGATCAAACGTTACGGAATTGTAACACGCACTCCTGCAGACTGATGGCTGTATCTTTTGCCCATGCTGGATCGCCCCCCTATTGATTTCAAACTGGTTGTAGATAACTTTAACTTCCCTGAGATTGACTAGGAGACTGGTCGCAGCCTTGATGAAATACTTTTTGTCATAAACACCCATGGTAGGGAGCAATACGTCCAGTAACCTACGCGAGGAGACAGTATACTGGTCCTAGTCTTTTGCTGTGACACCATCACTGTCACTAACTACTTTAGTAGCGAATTCGATGGCGGTGACCATAAAACGGTTTCCCGTTGCTTACCAACTTTTCTTCCCAATGAAAAAGAACAAGCGATTTCCAAATTATACTTGGAGTCAAACCTACAAGAATATAGAACGGAAGTACTCATCAAGCTCCTTAGGTGCACCGCATAAGCTGAGTAATTTACCACAGCTTCAATAACAGACACACTCACTTTTCTACAGAGATACAAAGTTAAGTCTAGATACTGTCACTGCTGTGAAAAGAGTTAAGTTGTTAAAGAAGCAAGACCTATATATCCTTAAAACACTCAGCAATAAACTAAGAAAATTATCATCACAATACCAAAAGCCGAAAGACTTCGTGTCACTGCACTCAATTTATGGCATTTACGAATCTGTTTAAACACTACCTGTGGGACACGCAGTAAACGAAGAGATCGTTGCTCTCAAAAGTGGTTCTGGAGCATAAAAGTTGACTCCTCTTTTGAATAAACGTGTATAGCCATAGGAAAAATGTAGTCTATTTACTACAGTGTGGAATGGCATGCAACGATACCCATAAGATTAGTCAACTGTCTAGCTAAATATTAGCAAACTTCAACTCTAATACTTTTATTCCCACTAGTTTTACTCCTGCTACTACTAGTTCACGTACTAAAGTGGAGTTCACTGTCAAACGTGGCACAGGCTGTCAAAAGCCGTAGACTATCGACAGGTAAGGCCACAGATGGCCTAAATCCAATAGTCGTCAGAGATAGTGGTGATGATATGTTGCTGTTCTTGCTTAACATATTCACACTATCAATGGAGACTTAAAATTATTTCAGCCAGCAGAAAACCAGACCATAGTTCTTCGCTACAATTCCGGTGACAAAGCGGATGCTAGTAACCACAGACCTGTCCACATAATGCCAGTCGCCTCTCTAATTATGGAAAAATTGATTATGAGTAGCACCTCTGACTGCCTACTTAGAGAAAACCTCATTAAAATTTCTCAGCACGGTTTCATTATTAAGGAAAATACATCATGGTTGATGGTAGCGCGCTTTCAAGCAAATGAAACGTCATCAAATGGCACTGCACAAAATACTCAGGTCGAACTGGAGATCTCTACTGTGTAAAGTCGACTATTCACAATGTCTCCTATGCCCCAATACTTATGGCAATGTTGTTGTAACAACACAGCAAGAAACTTGGTTACACTATGTCGTTTTAACGAAAATTCTCTCTACGAAATCCGGAATTCCCTAGTCGGATATTCTTTTGTGGTTGTGATTATGATAGTTGATTTTGTAAGCGAAAACACACCATTGTTTTGCGAAAAAAATTCCATTATCTTACACCCGAAAAAGCGTATTCTTTAGGCAGTCATATGACATTAGACAAATATGGTGTGATCAAATAAGAGACACACATCTGTTTATATCATCTAATTTGAAAACACAGATGACCAGAAGACCTGCAAATACTATCTTCGGGAATCGATATTTCTAGTCTCCTCTTATTTATAGTGGTTTACGTTGGAGTGTGTTTTCCGTGTTTGTCTGCTTGTTTAGCTAAAACAGTATGATGCTAGCGGCCTCAGTTTGCATAAATTTTCTTCAAGGCAATCTGCGATGCTGTTAATTCCACAGCACATGTTTTGTTACTACTGTAGATATCTTAGAATTCTTTCAATAATTGGTACGGTGGATACGGCATTGCGAGCCTGAAGTTGGTATCAAATTCCCATGTAGCAAGTACGACGCAAGACTGATTTGAAGGTATTTTCGTAATCTCACAACCAACTTTCATCATTTGTCTTATTGAATGGGAACGATATCGTATTGGGGCTGACATTCAAAAAATACTTACATTCGTGAAATTCACAGTATGCTTTCACTTCAAGCCTCACTTCGACTAAACATGAAGTCGAAATTTCGATTGGATGCTGGATTGAGCTTTTCTTCTGACCCTTGTTGGTCATCTCATACCTTGTTGACTTCAAGGCAAATCTTTCACTTAAATTATGACGTAATGAACCTTGTACCGTCCTGTGTAACTCAACCTCAAGCTGTACAACTTTATTATTCCTGTATTTTACCTATTCTTCTTTTTTCCTCTGTTTTTCCTCCCTGTTAGGAGGAAAAAGATGGATGTAACATTGCATCAGGTTTTAAAAATGTCAGTGGGATAATTGATGAGCCTCTGGATCAAGTGATTAACACTATATCTGAAAGATATTTCAATTGAAGCTTAAGTCATTATGTGAGATGTGAGATTATTAGTTTCTTCGTTATTAAGTTCTTGGTTCCGTTATTTGGTTTCAAGTTTGACATTTGATCAAGGATCCAGTCTACTTTGATGGTCTAAATGGTATGTCATAAGTTTTGCTTACTGGTCATGCATGCATAAAGCAGAATACATTATGTGGATGAATGTTTCGTTACCAGTGTTGTTTTGACGGTTATTTTCCGTTCCACCTACTTAAATTGCAAATAAATTGAGCATAATGACTACAAATATCTATAGTACATAGTGTTTTGATGCTAGCAGTTTCTTGAATACAACTGTGACAGAAAATGAAAAGTCGTTGACCATAGTTATTTCACAGCCTCAAGGTTTCTTAGGTATTAGGAACAAGTGTGCAGCTAGACAAACTTCAGCTATCTGGTAACGCTTGGCTTTCCTCTTGAACTAGATAATTTAGTTTGCAAACTGAATATACCGAATGTAAGGGTCATAATGAAGGATTGCTTTCTTTAATCTCACAATATAGTTTGTGTCATCATCTTAAATGATTCCTTTACTGAACTATGTTGAAGTGCTAATAAAATGTTGAAACAACTATCACTTGATTGTCATTTTTCTGGGTACCGTAACTCTTGACCGGAGCGTTGAGAGTAACCTCAACCCAACACCGAGTGTACCAATCGACGCGGGAAAAACTCAACTGGGCCAGTTTCAACGGGACTGGCCAGCCAGTGGAAACCCTCACATCCAAACCTGTGCCACTAGTTAGCCCGGAGACATCTCACGTCACGAGAAGCACCTCCAAGTGTCTCTGCAGCAACGTGAGAAGACCCCGAAGTAAAATGTCAGGGCACCGATCCCTCTGTCTCGACCTCACCCCGAAAGTCATGATACCGACAGAAACATGGTCGTCACCGGACATAATTGACACCGAAGTTAACGTAGACGGCATGATTCTGTTCAGGAGAGACAGAGAACATGGGAACGGACGAGGGCTTGCAATATGTGTGAACAGTCGGTTCAGAAGTGAACTAACCAGTGACACGGCACCGACAGAGCTCCCAGGCTCTATCCGGTGCCACTTCACGGTCAAACACACTGAATTGTTGGAGGAATCTGTAGGTCCCCCAATAGCAACTTGGGACACAACCAAAGACTACTACAAGTAATATCCACAGTGTCAACTATAGGGTGCGACCAGGTTCTAATAGCTGGCGACTTCAACGCTCCAACCCTCAACGTAGAGTGAGGTGGCACGACTCCGAGCTGAAAGTTCGACTGTAACCTGCTAGATGCCATCGAAATGGCTGGACTACAGGAAAGATCGACGACAACCGCCGCTGGAGGTCAGATGGTAGACCATCTAAACTTGATTACCTACTGACTAGTGGCCACTTTCTGGCTGAAAACGTTCAGGTACAAACTCCTCTTGGTAGCAGCGATCGTGCTATGGCAGTGTTCGACCTGGTAATCAGTGAAAAATTACCGTGGGAGGGGCCTCTCCTTCACCTCTGTTACAACAGGGCAAACTGCGAAAGTATGAGAGAAAGCCTATCAAGAGCTCAGTGGCCAGTGGTTTGGTGTTCCCTATCGATCGACCAACAATGTGAACTAGTAGAAGACGGCCATCTCGCGGAACATCCCCTTGGCGGTGACAAGGACTGGAAAGCGGAGAAACAAGATACCAGTTTCAATTACCTAGGTGATGCCCCAAAAGCCTATGGGGTACTACACTTCGTGCACAGACAACTAGATGCCCTCACCCCAGAACTCTTTCTGAAGCTCTACAAGACTTACATACCATCCCACTTAGAGGTCCACAATGTCTTTGCTCCACCACAACTGAAAAAAGGCACAAACCTGCTTGAGGGAGTCCAGAGGCGAACCACAAAAGGGTTGTTGGGATGCAATGAAGACCATATGAGGATAGACTGAAAGACCTAGGCTTAACTCCATTAGCTACCGAAGGTTACGAGGCGACTTGACAGTGGCTTACGAAACACCGAATAGCCCAAGGCACCCGAACAGAGGAATACTACCAAGTGGCCACCATGGAGATCCTCGAGGAAACCCTACGAGAATGGCCCACTTAAGGTCAAAAACTCATGTGCGTTCACAGTTCTTCTCCCTTAGAGTATGCGGATACTGGAACGCACTATCAGCCGAGGTGGTCTCCGCCCCAACTGTTGAAAGCTTTAAGAAGAGGCTAGACATTGACGCAGGGACCCACGGTCTTTCCACACATAGCTGGAACACGAACTAAACAGAAGAAATCAACTGATGTCAGGCCACCTCAACTAATTTTAACTGTACAACCAGTTTTCATCCATTTGTAACCATTTAAGTCATTTTCACCCGTTCCATTTGCCATAAGTTAGCCTCACCTAAGTTCTTCATACCTTTGCATCCCTCCTAGTCCTACTTGGGAGTAAGTAAGTTACTCCATTAGTTCACTCTTCTTTCCCACTCTCACTCGCACAAATTTACCTTTCTAGGTTTTCCCTTTATTATCCCCAACCCTTTCTGGCGATTGGTCCAAACAACTGTCTGGCAACTCGACATCTGAAGAAGGCAACTGCGCCAAAGTCCAAGGCGAACAAACCAACACTTAACTTCCTGTTCTGCATATCAGAGCTATAGCAGACGAGTGTCTGGATCTACTGCATCTGAATCTGTCAAAGACCTGGGACCGTTCGGTAAGACCAAGAAGCGAGCAAGAGGGAATCAACTGGTTTACACAAGCTCGTTAAGAGGATATTGGATATTGGATACATGTTCTCTAGTACTCTGTACCAGGTTATCTCTAGGTAAAAGTTACCATGCATCAAATACCCTTCTCGAATATTGCGGCTTACGCTGATATGAAAGTTGCCTGGAGCCTATGCATAACTGCTGCCATTCGAACTATTAATTGTTTCAACTGGTACTTCCATCTACTGATACAGGTAATCCCAGGGTAACTAAAGTATATTACATTTGAACATAACATGGCGGAGTAGAAATGCATAGATTTAGACACTCTCCGTGGTTATATATTCGTGGATATTTGCTGATACTTCTGATGGTATAAATTGGCCTTTTGTGGTTATCGAAGCTAAAAGCTGAGGAATTTTCTAATGAGTGGACGGTTATATTACCAAATAACACACAATGCATAGGACTAACAACTTTGATCATAACGCAAACTTCGAACACTGCTAGCTTTCAGTCCTAATAGAGAAACGTAGGTCTGTGATGTCTGGTGAAGGTCCATGCCCGTCTCAAGATTTATAGCAGGCTTTAACAAAATTACGCGCATCAGTTGCCTGGCATGTGAGTCAAATAATATTAAATAGCATTCAGCAAACTTCAAGAATTAAAAGCTGCAAGGTGCTTGTGAACTGGACCGTCTCATGTTCAATATCCAACATCCAATGTCTCCTTAACGAGCTTGTGTAAACCAGTTGATTCCCTCTTGCTCGCTTCTTGGTCTTACCGAACGGTCCCAGGTCTTTGACAGATTCAGATGCAGTAGATCCAGACACTCGTCTGCTATAGCTCTGATATGCAGAACAGGAAGTTAAGTGTTGGTTTGTTCGCCTTGGACTTTGGCGCAGTTGCCTTCTTCAGATGTCGAGTTGCCAGACAGTTGTTTGGACCAATCGCCAGAAAGGGTTGGGGATAATAAAGGGAAAACCTAGAAAGGTAAATTTGTGCGAGTGAGAGTGGGAAAGAAGAGTGAACTAATGGAGTAACTTACTTACTCCCAAGTAGGACTAGGAGGGATGCAAAGGTATGAAGAACTTAGGTGAGGCTAACTTATGGCAAATGGAACGGGTGAAAATGACTTAAATGGTTACAAATGGATGAAAACTGGTTGTACAGTTAAAATTAGTTGAGGTGGCCTGACATCAGTTGATTTCTTCTGTTTAGTTCGTGTTCCAGCTATGTGTGGAAAGACCGTGGGTCCCTGCGTCAATGTCTAGCCTCTTCTTAAAGCTTTCAACAGTTGGGGCGGAGACCACCTCGGCTGATAGTGCGTTCCAGTATCCGCATACTCTAAGGGAGAAGAACTGTGAACGCACATGAGTTTTTGACCTTAAGTGGGCCATTCTCTTAGGGTTTCCTCGAGGATCTCCATGGTGGCCACTTGGTAGTATTCCTCTGTTCGGGTGCCTTGGGCTATTCGGTGTTTCGTAAGCCACTGTCAAGTCGCCTCGTAACCTTCGGTAGCTAATGGAGTTAAGCCTAGGTCTTTCAGTCTATCCTCATATGGTCTTCATTGCATCCCAACAGCCCTTTTGTGGTTCGCCTCTGGACTCCCTCAAGCAGGTTTGTGCCATTTTTCAGTTGTGGTGGAGCAAAGACATTGTGGACCTCTAAGTGGGATGGTATGTAAGTCTTGTAGAGCTTCAGAAAGAGTTCTGGGGTGAGGGCATCTAGTTGTCTGTGCACGAAGTGTAGTACCCCATAGGCTTTTGGGGCATCACCTAGGTAATTGAAACTGGTATCCCTTTTCTCCGTCACCTTCGGACTCAGGTCATTTTGTTCCGTGTTATGGGCTGGGCGTGAACCGCAAAGGCAGTAGGATTTTTTCTGGGGATCAGGAGTGCATAAATCATGGAGGTGCACTTATCCAGATTAAATGCCGGTTCGTTGTTATTTCCACTTTTCCTCTACTCTTCTGAGGTCCTTTTGGAATGACATAGATTCCGCCTCGCAAGTGATTGCCCTCCATAACTTGACATAATCAGCGTATAGGAGAATCGGGAGGCTGACATGTTGCGGCAAGTCATCTACGAACAGTAGGAGCAACAGTGGATCCTAGATTGCTCCCTGCGAGACACCGGACGAAGATGTTCTTCAAGTTGAGTAGACCCTGTTGACTTCCGTGCAAAACTCCCTGTTGTCTAAGTAATTCTGCAGCCGCGATAGCACCTGGCTGCGAGTACCTAACCCAGCTATCTTACGTATTAGGATATGGTGTGAGACGGTGTCAAAGACTTTGGCGAAGTCCGTAAAAATTGCGTGGACCGGGACCTTGAGATCCCAGCATTCTGTCCAGTGATCATGTGCCGTCAAAGGGTTGGAGGTACAGGACCTTCCCTTCCGGACGCCATGTTGAGCGTCACTGAGTGCCCGCTTGGTGTCCAGATATTCTCTGATACGGTCGTCCATCACACTTTCCATCACTTTTGATATTACTGGTAGAAGTGCTATGGGTCTATAACGGCTGGGATTCTGTCTCCTCCTTGGAAGATTGGAGAAAGGATAGCCCGCTTCCACTCTCGTGGGAGCTTCCGCTCATCCAAGGAGTGTTGGAAGAGGTTGCGGAGTGGGCCACTTAGGGTACTTGCACATTCTTTCAACACAGATGGGCGAATGTCGTCGCACCCTGGGGATTTTTCCGCGCTTAACTTTAAAAGCTTGTCGAGAACAACAGCCCAAGTTATCCGTATTTTGTGTAACTCAGTAGCATCGGAGGCTGTTCGTGCAATTGGTATGCGCACTTTCTTGATAGAATGTTGAGCCGCTTGTCAAACGTGGTGCTCAGCATTTCAGCAATCTCCCGTCAGGAGAGGTTTTCTCCGTTCGGACCTTTTACGACACATGCTCCTTGGCCTGTCGACTTTCCTTTTGCCATGAATCGGTAAAGGCTTTTAGAGTTTACCTCAAGCCTCTCGGCGAGGTTGGACTGGAACGACCTCCTGTCTCCCAGCACCCTTATATTGCTTCGATCCCGTAGAGGTATGTGCGCGTCATGGTCGTCCCGTTTTCTGTAGAGTCTCCTTGCGTGCCATGCACTTCTCTTGGCTTTGAGAAAGCACTCAGTGTCCTATATTAGCCAAGATGCACGCTTACTGGTTGTTGTCGCCGTCAAAGGGACGCTTTGCGAGATGGCCGCCTTAACGATATCTCCTACCAGTTCCCAGTGTTGGTCGATCGATAGGGAACACCAAACCACTGGCCACTGAGCTCTTGATAGGCTTTCTCTCATACTTTCGCAGTTTGCCCTGTTGTAACAGAGGTGAAGGAGAGGCCCCTCCCACGGTAATTTTTCACTGATTACCAGGTCGAACACTGCCATAGCACGATCGCTGCTACCAAGAGGAGTTTGTACCTGAACGTTTTCAGCCAGAAAGTGGCCACTAGTCAGTAGGTAATCAAGTTTAGATGGTCTACCATCTGACCTCCAGCGGCGGTTGTCGTCGATCTTTCCTGTAGTCCAGCCATTTCGATGGCATCTAGCAGGTTACAGTCGAACTTTCAGCTCGGAGTCGTGCCACCTCACTCTACGTTGAGGGTTGGAGCGTTGAAGTCGCCAGCTATTAGAACCTGGTCGCACCCTATAGTTGACACTGTGGATATTACTTGTAGTAGTCTTTGGTTGTGTCCCAAGTTGCTATTGGGGGACCTACAGATTCCTCCAACAATTCAGTGTGTTTGACCGTGAAGTGGCACCGGATAGAGCCTGGGAGCTCTGTCGGTGCCGTGTCACTGGTTAGTTCACTTCTGAACCGACTGTTCACACATATTGCAAGCCCTCGTCCGTTCCCATGTTCTCTGTCTCTCCTGAACAGAATCATGCCGTCTACGTTAACTTCGGTGTCAATTATGTCCGGTGACGACCATGTTTCTGTCGGTATCATGACTTTCGGGGTGAGGTCGAGACAGAGGGATCGGTGCCCTGACATTTTACTTCGGGGTCTTCTCACGTTGCTGCAGAGACACTTGGAGGTGCTTCTCGTGACGTGAGATGTCTCCGGGCTAACTAGTGGCACAGGTTTGGATGTGAGGGTTTCCACTGGCTGGCCAGTCCCGTTGAAACTGGCCCAGCTGAGTTTTTCCCGCGTCGATTGGTACACTCGGTGTTGGGTTGAGGTTACTCTCAACGCTCCGGTCAAGAGTTACGGTGGCTTGAACACAGGAAATTACTGCTGGCTGTTGTTGTCGCGGTGTTGACGGTCTGCTCTCGCAGCAGCGAACGTTGCCGCTTATGGGGCTCTTGACTTTGTAGCATGCCTCTAGCATTCTGGTGAATACTTCTGGAGATTCGAATTTGGCACCCACTAGCCTAGGTGAGGCCGTGCTTGTCAGATGCGGGGCGCCTGGCAGCCTGCTAATTGCCGCAGCTGCAACCCCACTTAACTTCATCCGAGCTGGTGACCACTCTCACTGTTTGACTTCGTGTGTGCACCTGTCACCTGGGGTGCCGGTCACCATTTCAGGTATTGCATTTACGACCATGGCTGTGGGTTTTAGTGGGCCAGCTTCTTCTTGATACGTCTTTCTTGACACTCACGGTCGGTCAGGTCTAACTCTAATGTTGGATGATCTGCTGATGACCAGGGTGTGTGACAGCAAGAGAAACTTTTCAGCGTCTATGGTTGAGCCTAGGGTCACTCCCATCGGCGGTTGCTTCCCTGCGGGTGAGTGGATGCCTTTGGATAGTCGACACAGTTTTGCCTCGAGAGCACCCAGACCTAGCACGGCACAGAGGGAGTCCCACTGCTGCCTGTCAAACTTGTCCTTATGTTCCGGAAGGCTATCATCACAGACGGAAATGCCAGACAGAATAGCAGAGCTAGATCGGTCGGTGGTGCCAATATTATTCGATCCTATGTGTGCTTTTCCACGGATGCTTCGAGCTTTTTTCTCCACCCCGACCCATTCCTCATGTTTTCCGCTGGTTGCTGTCTCTGGTGCGGCCCCAAGGCTTGAGGTGGATGCAATTGTCGTTGGTGTAGGCAGTGTTTTGTTTGGCTTAGAACCTCTCAGGTTTTTGACCTTCAGTTGGCCATCGTCGAAATCTCCTGGGGAGCGAATATCCCCTGTGATAGTGGCTTGGACAGATACCTGATTTTTGATTAGTGGAGATTTGTCGGTTACTCTAGGCAAGCCTAAAGCCAGGCGCTGTCTCAGACGGCACTGCGGGCAAATGTACAAAGACTCCGTGCACGAGTGACGCATCATAAAGCTGCGGTACTGATGTGGCACTTCTTTGTCACATCTGTTGCGGCTGTTGCACTCGAAGGCTGCGTCACCTTTGGTAACAGTGAGGGCGCATGTGTGGCAGTTGCCATCGTGTCCATGTTGTTTTTCAAATGCATCCTCCCTACCCTTCGACGTTTTTGTCCAGTGGTTCCCACTGGGGGGTCAAAGTGGGTGCCAAGAGCGTCGTAGGGCTCTGGGTTTACTTGGCTAGGTGTGGTGATGTTTACGGTGTCGGGGGGACTGGTTGCACGGCTAACTTCGAGTATTGCAAGCCGTGATTGTGACCGTTCGGTTGAGGTGGACCTAGGTGGTGCGTTTGTATCCCCAGTTGCTTTCTTCGTCATGTTTTGGCGTCTCGTAGCTCCAGCTTTAGTAACTACTGAGAATGAGGTGGTCGGTAATTGCGGCGAGACTGTGCTCGAAGCATTTCTACTGCTTGCCTTTCTCGAGGTCGGCACACTTTTACCACTCACATTAATATAAATAAACAGATGAAGGTAAAATGAGTAGAGCAATGAAAATGTGCAGCGGTAAACAGAAGGCTTTCAACCTTACCTTCAATATTCTCTTCCCACGATTCTGTCGAAGTTCAAAAACTACCAAGTCCTGGACGTGGAAGTTAGTGAGATATGTTTTGCTGCAGATGCAGCAATCTGAGCTACAACAGTTGTTCAAGACAGCTTGAACCACCACACAGTTGTCTATTTGGAGCGTAATAGTGGTGATGAAGTAAGCAGTGATATTTTCTGCAGCAAGATTGTTGCGGAAACGTTGAATGAGGAGTTGAGAGCTCCCAGTGGATATTTGTGAATGTGGACTTTGTCGAGATGCATGGGGACGAGCTGAAAGAAGTCAATATTCAAGGAGCGCGTCCAGCAAATGTACAGGGCTATATAACCACGGAGAGTGTCTAAATCTATGCATTTCTACTCCGCCATGTTATGTTCAAATGTAATATACTTTAGTTACCCTGGGATTACCTGTATCAGTAGATGGAAGTACCAGTTGAAACAATTAATAGTTCGAATGGCAGCAGTTATGCATAGGCTCCAGGCAACTTTCATATCAGCGTAAGCCGCAATATTCGAGAAGGGTATTTGATGCATGGTAACTTTTACCTAGAGATAACTTGGTACAGAGTACTAGAGATCATGTAGTTTCTAGCAACTGCGTCTAACTGGTGTTCTGAGCCGATAGGTGAGTTGGTCTTGTTTGATCGTTTTTTCGTCGCTTTAATAACCCTGATCAGTAGGTGAGTTAATCGTGAACATGTTACAGAAACCGTCAAAGATTGGGGGCAGCCCAGTAATTTTTGAAGTCAAAAAAGTAGGTATTATTTCCACCCAGTAGATATGTTCATATTGCAATCCAGCATCAAATGTCCTCATCAAGCTGTTGCTGCAAGCAAGAAAAGGAAAAAAAGAGGGCAGATACAGAGGAGGGAACCACCGCGCAGTCCAGCTTGCAAAAGAGATAACTTCCTATACTTTTAGATTTGTTCAAACTTCGTGTACAGTCTCATGTATGCATATATGATTAACTACTTAGTTTTTCCACCATAAGGTTCTTAAAATTTTCAACATCTGGAGCACATCGTAGTAGTTTTAAGGGGAAACCAGTGTGCGTTGGGCTCATTATGGTGAGGAGGGGAATTGGTACTCACCCCTGAAAGCAACCGTAAACCCGTCAGTGTGAGAGAAACTCGAGGATTATAATAAGTGTTTTATGCATCCGGAGTCCTCATTAGCCCAGGATGCATGGACAGTGGCTAATCGAGCTATAGACTGATTGTAAATGAGCAGCTTATCAAGTGAAGGGCGGAAAAGCGCTGACGACCGTGGCGCACGGGTTTATTCTGGAAGCTTATTCTAAATGTGCTAGACTCTATCGGGGAAGAAATTATCTTGCAGGCTGGTGCACAAGACTCAGTTCCAACTAATATTTTATGACTATGCACATTGTATGTAGATGTTAAAATTAGCTTGATTTTCGGACCATAACAGCACAAGTGCTGATGAAGCAACTAATGATAAAATATGAGATTCAGTCTAAGTCTCCTCTTCCGCAGTAGTTATAACCCAAGCATGCTTCATCTGGATGTGTAGTCTAGACTGGATTCAGGTCCTACCGTTCCGAAGGTAAAGTAACGCTGTATCCCTTTGGCTTTCAGTTTATCGTGATCTGTGGCGTCACACACTTCCCCAAAATCAATAGCCTAGGGTTTGACGACTTCGACATTGATGCTGACCTTGATAGTTTAACTGGACTCGCTAAGCTGAAGGCACCCGGTCAAGCATCCTCGCCATTTGGCACGCTGTCGTGTTACGTTGCATTGCTCGTATTCGACTCTCTAGCCAGTTAGTTGGAACGCATCGGTATTTTGGCATAACCATCCAAATATACTATTCCATCCGACTACGCTATCGTGTTCTTCCTTGGTCTCGTATTCGTGGGTATATAACAAGTTCGAATAATTAGTGATTGGTCTTTGCGTCTGTCAAGTTCGCACCAGGACAAATCCTAAATTGGTGAGCCCGACGTGATCACATATCCCGACCAATAACAAGTATTGAATTGGTGAGCCTGTTCCATTTTATATTTGTTTATTGTTTTCATTTCGATAACATTTATATATCCATTTACTACACTTTCTCATGTCCGACCACACTCCCAAGCTTATTCGTATTAAGCCGACTCGAACACGATCCAACTCGTGCCATATTGGCCAGACAATGCAGAAACATGGTTTCTGTATGCCGAGGCCGATTTTCGAGAACAGGGTGTCTCAGATCCTCATCTCGATTTCTTGCTGTCATACGTTCACTACCGCGAGAATTAAACAGGTTGTTACAGCAAACATGTTTAATCCTGAAGTAAGTGACCCTTATGCACTTCTAAAGGCCGCACTCTTGAAGAAAAGCGATCTCACAGATCGCCAACGTCTAGACGAATTGCTTCGTAACATCGAGCTAGGCAGCCACTCAGCTACTGAAGTCCTCGCACGCATGCGAGAAGTAATCGGTGCACGAACATTTGACGATGGTTTCTTCCGAGAACTATTTCTCTCGAAACTACCACAACCGGTGCAAACCGTGTTGGTGACACTCAGTCAGTCCCACTCGACGACCTGGCAGCTCAGCAGATAAAATACTGGAGATATCCAGCAGACCCGTCTCCAACGTATATTCTATCTGCGACAAAACAGAGCGCCAGGATTCGGAGGTGACCAAGTTGTGCAACTCTGTGAAACGGTTGCTACGATCTCGAAGTCCTAGATCACGTAGCACTTCACAGAAACGCACCTTGGCGCATCGCAGCAAGTCGCGTGGTAGCCCTAAAACGAAACCCAACAGGGTGGAAAACCCTGAATGGTGCTGGTTTCATAACACTTACGGGGATGAAGCCAGAAAATGTCGTAAACCATGCCGTTTTAAGAAGGACCAAACTCGGGAAACGGTCACGCCGGCACGTGCTCACGGCAACCGTAGCCGGCGGAAAAAGCCGTTTGCTCTACGTCACCGACATTAAAACGAAAGTCCGCTACCTCGTCGACACCGGCGCAGAAGTTAGCGTTCTTCCAGCAACGACAAAGGAGCGTCATCTCGACCCATCCTTCAATCTTCAAGCAGCCAACGGCAAGGCAATCGCGACATTCGGGAGACGGTATGCCTACCTCAACTTAGGTTTACGCAAACCTATTCACTGGATTTTCCTCCTGGCAGACGTCTCTATGCCCATCATTGGCATAGATTTGCTGAACCATTACGATCTACTCGTAGATGCTCGCCGTCGACGACTGATAGATAACAACACAAAGTTATCTATTGGCGGCACCACCTATGTAGGTCCGAGTTTAGCCATCGTTAGGACTAAACAATCAGGCGACGCGTCCTACCAGGCAGTTCTGGAGAAATATCCAGAGTTACAACAACCGAAACACTCTTCCGTGCATAACCAGCAATGTTATGCATCACGTCACAACCACAGGTCCACCTGTGGCATCCAAAGCTCGCCGTTTAGCCCCCGATAAGCTGCAAACGGCGAAAAATGAATTCGACCATATGCTCGAACTGGGCATTATCAGACCGTCAAACAGTCCTTGGGCATCGCCATTGCACATGGTTCCCAAAAAGGATAGCAACGACTGGCGTCCGACCGGTGATTACCGAAGGCTTAACGCCAAAACAACTCCGGACTGCTACCCTATACCCCACGTTTACGACTTGACCGCAACCTTATGCGGCATGAACATTTTCTCGAAAATCGACTTGTCAAAGCGTACAACCAGATACCTATGGCAGCAGAAGATATCGCGAAAACAGCCATTATTACTCCTTTTGGCCTGTTTGAATTCCTGCGCATGCCTTTTGGTCTTCGGAATGCAGCACAAACATTCCAACGCTTTATGGACGACGTCTTCCGTGGTCTGAATTTTGTTCATGTCTACATAGATGACTGTCTAATTGCGAGTCCAGATAAGGAAACACACCTTAAACATTTGGACCTCGCATTCGAAAGACTCAAAAAACATGGCATCACAGTTAACTTACAGAAGTGTGAAATAGGAGTTGAATCACTCAGCTTCCTTGGGCATACCATTGACAACAAAGGTATACGCCCATTGAGAGATAAAGTGGCGGCTATCACAAACTATCCAGAGCCGACCACTGTGAAACATCTCCGCACTTTCAATGGCCTGGTAAGTTATTACCGAAGGTTTATCCCTAACTGTGCCTCTGTCATGAGACCACTCACAGATCTACTTCGAGGAACTGCGAAGTTCGTGTCTCTGGACAACGCGGCTAGACTTGCTTTCTCCAAAGTCAAGGAAGCCATTTCGAACGCAACCATGCTTATGCATCATGACCCCAATGCTCCTCTGAGTATTGCTGTTGATGCATCTGATTCAGCAATTGGAGCAGTTTTGCAACAGTTGACTGACAACCAGTGGCAACCGTTAGCCTTTTTCTCGAGGCGGCTGCAAGACGCGGAAACAAGATACAGTACATTTGGTAGGGAACTCCTAGCCATGTACTGTTCTGTACGCCATTTTCGACATTCTGTGGAAGGTCGTGATTTCATTATTTTCACAGACCACAAACCGTTAACGTTTTCCCTCAGCTCGGCGTCTGACAAATACTCCCCTCGTGAGTCGCGACAGCTGGATTACATTTCCCAGTTCACGTCAGACATCCGCCACATTTCTGGAGCAAACAACTCCGCAGCCGACGCACTATCTCGAATAGCTTCGATAAACTATATCGAGGGTATTGATCTCGTTGAACTAGCTCGGCGTCAAAAGGAAGACCTTGAGCTGCATCATGAGTTGTCGTCCACAACTCTCAAACTGCGACTTTGTCCTGTTGGATCAGACAAGGATGCAATTTTGTGCGATGTCTCTGCTAGTCAACCACGCCCAATAGTTCCGAAGAGTTGTCGACGCAACGTCTTCAATACGTTGCACAAACTCTCTCATCCAGGTGTACGAGCCACCATTAGGCTTATCGCACAACGTTTCTGCTGGCCTGGGATGAACAAAGACGTTAAGGAGTGGGCCCAGTCGTGCTTAGCTTGTCAAAAGTGTAAAGTCACGCGACACACGAAAAGCCCTTTAGGCTCATTTCTAGCCCCAGACATGCGTTTCGACCACGTCCATATAGATATTGTAGGACCCCTACCAGAATCTAATGGATGTACCTACCTTTTCACCTGTGTTGATCGTTTCACACGATGGCCGGAAGCAGTACCCATTAAAGATATTACTGCCGAAACAGTTGCTCGTGTTTTCGTCGAAAGATGGATCGCGAACTTCGGATGTCCATCCTACGTCACAACCGACCGTGGGCGCCAATTTGAGTGCGGACTATTTCACGCTCTAACGGCACTTTTAGGTTGCACTCGGTTCCGAACGACAGCCTACCATCCACAAGCAAATGGCATGGTAGAGCGTTTCCATCGACAGCTGAAAGCTTCCCTTTCAGCTACAAACATACCTCAGTGGACCGAGGCTCTGCCTCTAGTCCTACTAGGTATTCGTAACGCGTTGAAAGTTGATGCTGGATGCACTCCTGCAGAACTCGTCTATGGGACCACTCTTCGCCTACCAGGTGAGTTTGTTTCCCCTTCAACTTTCAAACATGTTTCCGACAGGGCATCTTACGTGACTAGGCTTACAAACGCAATGCGTTCAGTTAGGCCTTCTCCGATTAGACCGCAAACGACTGATGTTTTCGTCCACCCCAGTTTACAGAAGACATCACACGTGTTTGTTCGCCACGACGCTGTTCGTCGACCACTTGAACCACCCTACGACGGGCCGTTCAAAGTGATTAAGCGACATGAGAAATTCTATGTAATTGAGCGAGGCGGACGCGAAGATACTGTCAGTATCGACCGTTTGAAACCAGCTTATTTCGAAGGCAACCCCATTGTAAGTGACGTTTCAGCTCGCTACATCCGACCGACGGATGACTCAATTATCGAAATTCTCGACGATGTGCCTGGTAATGCACAGCTGCAACAACCAGCGGCGCAACAAAAAACACGATCAGGTCGAACCGTCAGGTTCCCAGAGTACCTGAAGTCATATTCAACTTAGCTGTGTGTGTGCCAACCATTTTTTTTTTCGAGGCACTATTTTTCTTATTTACCGGCACAAACCCTCGTACACTTTGCCTTTTTATATCAATTTTTATTTACCATGTAATAAAAACTAAAAAAACGGCGAAGATAAGCGTAAATTTTTTTTTTCGACACGTTTATATATAAATAATTCCCATTTTTACGCAACGTTTTCGTGGTATTAAAGACTTTTATTTATATTCCAGGTGCAACGAGCACTGGACGGAACGTCGAAAGGAACAGATGACCGCGACCGACGTACAATTTCATTTATTGTATTTTATTTATTTAATCGCCACGACACCCTAGAATAAGGTTCAGACAACCAGGGGCCACCTCACGCAGTGAGCCCATCGGAGAGTTTTACCAGTGGAGAAACCACTGGGTTTTTACTTCCGGCTGGTATCGTCTTAGGGTCCTCACGAACCCACTAGGGGGGAGTGATCTGTAGCGTCATACACTTCCCCAAAATCAATAGCCTAGGGTTTGACGACTTCGACATTGATGCTGACCTTGATAGTTTAACTGGACTCGCTAAGCTGAAGGCATCCGGTCAAGCATCCTCGCCATTTGGCACGCTGTCGTGTTACGTTGCATTGCTCGTATTCGACTCTCTAGCCAGTTAGTTGGAACGCATCGGTATTTTGGCATAACCATCCAAATATACTATTCCATCCGACTACGCTATCGTGTTCTTCCTTGGTCTCGTATTCGTGGGTATATAACAAGTTCGAATAATTAGTGATTGGTCTTTGCGTCTGTCAAGTTCGCACCAGGACAAATCCTAAACTACAAAGGCCACTGAGAACAAACGGGCAATTTTCTAAAAGTGGGCGAATGCATACTTTATGGAGTAGAATCCGCGATTCAGTGCTATAGAAGTTACGGATGGTACATTTCAAGAATTTACATGACATGGATCTGATATAGGCTGTTTGCCCCAAGAATGTCAAGTCTCTGGAATACCTGATGCCAAGATGTAGCACAGAAGAGCGTCTAGGTAGCTGTTTTCCGCATACCTCGAGGGTCAGGTCATGGTTGTCGTTGCCTACGGTCAGCCAACCACATTTGTTATTATTGAATTTAAGGTGGAACTCAGCATATCATGATGCATCTTTATTTGGCTCCTGTCGGGCAGTATCCAGAGTACAACGTGATTCATGAGAGCGACAAGTGTACACAACCTTTAGGTTGTCGGCATATAGGAGTGCTTTGCCTTCGCTGAGGCAGTTACACTATTGATGTAAATGATGAACAGCAAAGGCCCAAGGACACTATCTTGTATAACTCCGCTATTAGTATGTTTAGGTAGAGAATGCATGGAGTTTACTTTCACCACTCCAGCACGATCGCTAACAAATGGTTATATTCAGCTTAGTAAGGGGTCCTGAATACCAACTAATTGTAGCTTTTTAAAGAGTATATTATGAGACACCTTTTGAAATGCCGTTGATATATCAAAGTATAAAACAATAACGATTCTGTGTGCCTCACGGTTACTAGTGATGAAGTCGAAAAAATCAAAGTGGCAAGTAACACAGAACCTATTCCTTATGGAACGATGCTGGGACTTCGTGATCAGGTTTTCTGTTAATGGGCAATCGGAGACGCTGTTCTTAATTACTTTCTTTATAATTCTAGAAATGACAGGTGTTATGTTGACGGGTATGTTCATTTTGGTGTTCGATTTGTCCCCGGACTTGCAGCGTGGCTTTATGTAGCCAGTTTTCCATTCAGTGGGGTATACGCCACTTTCCATTGATGAGGTGAATATCTTCGGCAAGAACAGGGACACATCGTCACCCCTGTTTCAGATGGCAGTTGAGCTTAGGTTATCTACTCCCATACTTGTTGATGGTCACATGTTCATGATGGCCTCTGTGATACCTTTGACGGTCAACTCCATGTTGGCATACGAACTGTAGCAAGCAGTGTAAAAAATGTGGGGTTGTTGATGGTAGGACTGAATTTCGCGAACGATTCACCAATTAGCTCACAAATTTCGAGGGTATCGTTGCGAATCATCTCGTTGTGTAATGAATAAGCTATGTCTCTTGGCGCCTGCAAGCGTTTATTCAAAAGAGGGCTCAAAAACCGTGCCCTAGAACCACTTTTGAGAGCAATTAGCTCTTCGTTTGTTGAGTCTTGTGCACACAAAGTCTTAGTTACCGGACGAGTATCGTAGATTGAGTGCAACACCAGGAAGTCTTCGGAGGCGTGATAAAGCACAGATATTTTAGTTTGTTGTGAAGTATTCAGGGGATGTATTGGTCCTAATTCTTCTTCAACTTAACCGCTCTCATAGGGTAACGACATCCAAATATAGCATTATGTTTCTTTAGAAAAATGAGCGTGAATCTGTTAATGAGGCTGCTATGAAGTAATCATCCCATGGGTGACACCTGAGAAGTTCAATGAATACTTCCTATCCAATACTTGTGTAACCACGGTAAGAGATACTTCTCATAGGTTCCTTGTTCTCCTCACGGAGTGGAAAGATTGGCAGGCAACAGAATGCCGTTCTGCGGTCACTGTTAGCGAGTTTACCATCAACGAACCCGGTGACTGGGACGATGTCATGGCAGAACACTAGATCCGGCGTACAGTTATCATATGTGGGTGAATGGACATATTGCTTCCATCCATGGAAATCTAAGAGAGTCAGTACTTCGTCATAGCGTTACGGGCACAGTTGCTTCCCCAGTTATCTTCAGGGGGGTCAAAGTCTACTGCAACCAGTTTGGAGTCAACATTGATGGATGGAGCATGGGAAAATGACTAGACACAGGGCTCACCAGTTTCATTTTATGAACATGGCGTTCTGTAACTACAGCCTGCGAGGATTTTTATATTTGGTGCCGTTTATAATAACCCATGCTGAATCAGGCAGGGCATTTAATGTACTACCTTCACTCTTTTTAGCTGCCGCAGGACTACATATACGAATCTGGCAACCTTCTCCACGCTTATGATTCCGGCCAGTGCGATAAAAGATGTAACTGTCTAACGTACAGGTCTGCGTCAGGGACTGAGGTGAGGCACCATGATTCAGTGACTTATATCACCGTAGTTTTAGTTGGCAAGAATGTCATTCTCAAGTCAGAGGTTTTCCCCAGCAACAAGCGTGCATTGATGAGCACAAGTGTGAAAAGGTTACTGTGACTTGTGGAATGTCTAACAGTACCTTGTAGGTCTAGTTGGCTGGAGAAGTTTCCCATACTTAATCAATTACACGATGTGCTACTTGCGCCACGGGCATGGTGAGACTCATAGGTGGTGATTGGCGATATGATCTGTGAAGTTTTATCATCCAACCACTTATGGCCACCTGCTCTTCGAGGGTACATGTACGTGGTTGATTCTCTATTCGTTGTCACTGGTGAAGTACAGCATGGTTTATAACCACTGTAAATCGAGGACGGTGGCTCCAAGCCTGTGTTTCTGGACGGCGAAATGATCCTATGAACCATAGGTCGTACGTAATGTCCCGTGTTCCAAAATATTTTTGATGAGGCTCAAAAGTGGAAGCAGTATTAGGGAAGTAAATACATCCATTTCTATGGCACTGGCTAGGGTATTTCGGGTGCCAAGGTACGTTTGGGTGACACATGTGACACATATGTGACACGTATGACATGAAGGTATTTGGTATACCACACGGCATCCTGATGGCTGGGTAAAAGTAACCTAGAGTAGTCTCATGTCAGATGCCTCCAAGCTATTGTAGTATCTCCCCCGGCGGTTGTGGCTAGATGTGAAGCATACCTTTTAGTTAGGTCTTCTTTTCAAGACGCCCTACTTTCCATGGATCAGGTGGCGGTTTTGTCCGTATCCAGTGTGTCAGCTATGTTCGATTCTTCGCCGTCGTTAGGCGAAGTGCGCCTGAAAACGGCCTTCTTCGGGAGCTTGATTGGTCTAAGGTGCACGGTTTACGCACGAGTCTGTGTCTAGTGACGTTATTGTCAACTAAAGGGCTTTTATCTATGGTTACCTTAGGGGGGCTTATGCTGATAGTCGAGGTTTCATGAGGAATTAAAGAATCCGACTTACTTACGTCCAGGTCCACTTGGAATTGCTTTACTACCACAGCGACTGGCGTAGTAATGTCATATGTCATAGCGGCATCACTCATTTACTTCTCAGTGCATGCAGAGTTTGCATGTGTTGAAGTGGCAGGACTTTTTCTCTTTTTTCTACGTTGATACTTGATTTTGTTCTGTACATTTATGTTATTATTACTAGTAATATTTTTGAGCTACCGTTTTGTCTTATTTGATCCTGATGGTTAATGAAGCTCTTAGCATCATATGAGGTGGTGAACCTAAAGAGAATCGGAAAACTTGACAGTGCTACTTTCTTGCGAAGGCGTTTACATTCACAGTGCATAGCCGTCGTGCTACACGGGCTTAATACTCTTTTCTTGACCACAGCCAAAGATGTGGTATCTGCAACATTGTGTAATATGGCCTGTTGAGAAGATGCCAGCCTCTTCATTACTTTAGTTGCAAAGTGGTCTATTAGGATTTCAGCTTCTTCAATATGGTTTCTGACTAGGTCGCCGTGTTTCTCAAGAAGATATGCTAAGGGTTGGAAGCCTTCAACCACCCTCCTGACTCCACCTATCATGGAATTAATGCCGTCAATTTCTTTTCTGTTTTCCTTGATGTTACTATTCATTACCGACATAATGTCTTTAGCCCTGACAAAAGGTGTAAGACATGTGAGTTCTCCAGGATCTGGATCGCATGACGTGATAGAGTTTCGGTGACAGCCCGAAACATCGGCTTGTTGTTTTATCTCTAGAGCTACCTATCTTTCAGCGCTTTGCTTTTGACCATTCAATTCTTAAGGTAGGATTTAAGTGAGGTATGGGACCGGTGATAAAGGTATGCAGTCCAAAAACATGGGAATACACCGTCTATAGATTACGATGTAGCCACAGATTATCCAGACAGAACAGATCGTTACACTGCAATAAATATGCAGTAATGATGAGCTAAGCACACAATAAATTGACAAAAGGATATGACCAAGGATTAGGTGTAAAAGTAGCTCATAATTTCAACATTACATTAAGGACACAAGGAGCCGACTGCAGCTTGGATCGCATCTCCAGTTGTATTATGCTGCAACTAGAAACTCTCAAGAAAGGACGACCTCAAATGAATCTTGTATTTGGCCACAAACTACTTTGTGAGTGCATGCACTCCTGTGGCCAGAAAACCAAGGTGGTTTTAACGTCTACTCAATATACGTAGTCAAAAAACTATTAGCTAATAGTGAGTGTTATGAGACTAACACAAGGGGAAATTTCTTACCCAATGAGTTCCCTCACATCTGAAATAGACTCCTAAATGAAGTACGTACTGCATGTTCATTATCTGCCTATCACTGCTGACAAACGACGAGTCTATCACTCTCTTGGTTACTATCTAGTCGTTCAGGGTTAACGAAGACATACTAGGACCTCTAAAAGTGTAAAGCAAGGATATCATAAATTCTCAATTGGCCCACAAAGGGGGTTTGATTAGAACCCCAACTTGACGAGAAGATCTGAAGGATTAGTCTGGTCAAGAAGTATCAACTTACCGAAAATCGCACTTCGTACTTGAGGCTGTAAACTGCCGTTAGAAGTCTTCAAGCGGCCTGCTTCTGACTTTAAACCAACCAACTCAACAGCTTACCAGTGCCCTAAATTATACCAAATACAGAACCTCAGGCACAATAACTAGTCTCCAATTTCCAGTCGGTCATAACTGCAGCGGAAAACTGGATAAACAGTTGGGTTTAAGGGATCACTACCTAGTGTTTCTAGAGGCACCATATTCACAACGATGCTGCCCAAGAGATTTTTTGGTGCTTTATATTATCTGAATCCGCTTAACGGAACATAATTAACAGTCAATATACCTCCTTTACAGTGCTGCACACTTTAACGTGAAATCTATGAAGTTTACATGTGTGTTAAATCTACCACCATTGAACCACGGCTCTTCTGATGTTCAATTACTTGCACGACAATAAATATATTCCATGTTCCGCAAGAGGGAAATCTAGAGACTAGTGCCTACAGAAAACCTACCCATTCGAATCGCTAACTAGACTTCAAATCCTCTCACCCCATTTCAGTTGAAGTAGGCCTAGTTAAATGCTTAGGTGATAGAGCGGAAAAGCTTACTGGTGGATCGGAAAATCTGAGACAAGAAATTAGACACATCACAAACACCCTACGTCTCAGTGATTACCCACCGAAATCTGTAAATAAATTCACAGGAAATCGAAAGAAAAGTATTAGCGGTGGTCGTAGTGGTAATACAGGCTTTATTATTAATAATCCCACCACTAGTGGTAATAATGGCGAAGGGGTTAAGACAGAATTCAAAGCCTCTGCTGTGTTACCGTACAAGGTAGGCACCTCAGAAGCACTACAAACAATTTTCAATGAGGCTGGGATCAAAGCGGCATTCAGTCCAACAAACTCACTTAGAAACAAGCCTTGTAGGTTAAAAGATCCTGTCGATGCAATCAAGTAAAATAATCTGGTTTCCCAGATCCCTTGCAATGGTTGCGAGGTCAAGTACATAGGCCAGAGCAGTCGACCAGGGTCGATTAGAATAACCGAGCACGAAAACTTAGCTAAATCAAGATTAGTAGATCCTCATGATATAAGAAATCTAGAGAAAAACTCGGCTATAGCTCTGCATGCGATGACACAATCACGCAGCAGGGTAGGATAGGGCGACAGTGTTAAAAACCAACCTAGTTGGGTGGAGGGAGAGATTGGTAACCGAATCTTCATTTATCGAATCAACACCAAACACATACAACCGAAAGGATTTTCACCTGTCCTATATATCTGAAAAATTCTACTACCCTCATCATCACAGAGAAGGGGATAAAACTAGGAATATATAAAGACTGTCTCGAAATTGTGGAGTTACCTGATGTGAGTACGGACAATAAATTGTGTCCGAAACGTTATCCAGTGAGTGCTACTGTTTCACTGTGCGATATTTCTAATGAACATACTAAAACGGAATTAAACTCGACCACAGTGCCTGAGTTTTACACGTATATTCCATGCTGTCGATCTAAATTGATGGGAACGGTAAGACTTGAAGAGTGGAAATGCTTAGATATCCACCTAGATTATATGATTATATGGATACTTGCCTATTCCTGAAAACGTTGAAGTCGTTCATTGTCAATTGTGCCATAAGCATAGGAATGGCTGATAAAAATATTATTATTAAATGGACCTCTTTCTGACGAAATATTGGATTTTGCAGGCGAGTGGAAGAAACTAGTGTTTTTCGAGCTCTCACTTCTGGGTTTTGAGGCTGGTTTCTTTTGATCGGTTGTAGTCCTTGACGGTCACAGAAGTCTTTGCGCATTTCCCGCTTATAGCATTGGAGGTAGTGATTGTCTACTTGAAGGTGTCTTGTTTGCAAATTGTAGCTTGGTTTGTTTAGAGAGGCAGTGGAGCTGCTGATAAGATCAATTAACCGCTGCAAACCCTGTTTTTGTAAGCGCCTGCAAGTAAGTATTGGGCGTAACTTAAAGTGTTAGAAATTGGGTGGGTAGGGAATGAGAAAAAGAAGAGTGAAAGGTACTTATGGAAAGATAAGTTATATTAGTAACAATATGGAGATATCAATCTTACTGCAGATGCCAGGGTAGGGGAATGCAGGGATGGAAGAACATATCATCGGTCGCTTCTGACAAATGTTCCCGGTTAGCTATCTGGGCCCACGTACCCCAGTAATTGTTTGAAGGAGTCCACTGATGTTGCTTTGGTTACTTCCCTCAGCGAAGAGTCCCATAGGACACATACTGTGTGTGACAAGAAGTTAGATCTCACTCATATCGACTACCATGTCGAGTACTCGTCAAGGAAACACCGAATATTGCTCAGAGTTGATGCCACCTCGGTGTAAAGAAAGAGTGGTGAGTGGGAATGATCCAAACTCAGAAACAATGTGTATGCACTGTAAAGTGATATTTTAATGCTCTTTTTGTAAATCACAGGCACTTGATGTCATGATGGCGTTTAATTTTCTCCACTAGTGCAATTCGTAGCGGCTAAAATACCGTAGATTTCTGGACTACCGTTAAGTTGATGATGTCTGTACACCGGCTTCTCTTGCGTTGGATTCATTAACTGCCCACTGTAAGATACATCTAGGAACCTACGGATTAGCAAGTGACTTCTTGGAAAGGAAAAACCATATATCGCTGAAGCCAAGTCCTACCATTCCCTCAAAAAATTATTTAGTATTACCCATCCGACGGAAATTTCAAAAACTGTCGGCTTTCACCAATCACAATATTAATATAGGTAGCGGAATAAAACCGTGAAACTAAAAATCGCATGTTAACCGAGTTGTTAACGCGATAGAAGACGCGTTCAAAAAATTAGCTAATGCCTCCGAGATGCGTGAGTTACTACTCATTGTCGTTGTTAACCTGCGAACAGGCAAAGAAAGAGGAAAAGTTGACGGTTATAATGTGTAAATTCAGTTAGTTGTGAGTCATTATCAAGTTTCCTCTTAGTCTTCTGTATTCCAGGGGATACAGACTCAGCCAAACCGGTCGTTCTTTGTATGTTTTAGGTCTAAGTCCTCGAACACATTTTGTCAAGGGCCTTTGGATGCTTCCCAAGCTTAATTCGCCCTTCTGGAGAGAGGGGCGATAGACGATGGTCTCGAACTCCAGATGAGGCTGTATGAAGCTGCTGAAAATTTGGTCGGGGTATCTGCAGTCGAACTGTTCGAAAACTTGTCTGAGTTACCATCATCAAGTTTCTGCGAAATGCATCCCCGTCACGGTTGGCATAGGATTTTAAGCCCTGAGGGGCTAAAACCGCCAAATCCCACCCATTCCGTGACACTTCAAGTTCCATGCCGTTGAGGCTATGCGCATGACATGCACCGTTTTTTACTTGTACCAACTTGCGTCCCTCAGGATTAGATGCGAGGCAGTTATTGACTTTCCAGTCTTGAATTTCGGATAAATCCTCCTGTAGAGAAACACTTTCTTCCACACCTTTGATTTCTCTCAGTAGTTTAACTTTGTCTTCAAAAAAATGATTTCGGAAGGAACCTGTGGAGGCAAGTCCTTTATGCATATTGGAAAAAGAAGAGGCATTTGAATTGAACTTTGGTGAACACTACTAGGACATTCTGTTTCTTCAGTCTTATAGAAACTCTAAATAAAAGACCTCGTAGATGTGAAGACAACACCAGTGAGTGAACGGCTGTCTTGGCCCAATTAGTTTCAATTTGTCAATAAGGCGGTCGCGATTAACACAATCAACCGCCTTGCCAAAGTCTAGATAAATAACACCAACTAGTCCTCGACAGCTGACAATGCCAGTCTATCTACCTACTGCAGTGAGCAGACTAGTAACACCCTTTTCGAAATCCATATTGTTGGGGAGCAAATAGGTTGATCTTTGTCAGATTATCCCTCATTCCACCGCAGGTTGACGATTCCATTACTTTGGAAGGTGTGGACAAAAGAGTCTGTGTTTCTTTGGATTGCTTCGTCGACCCCTTCGAAGATTGGTGTTGAGGTCCAACTTCCAAGAATCATGTATTTTCCCTTGATTTAGAGAATTCTGCCCCTTTTCGCAGTACCTCCTCGGATTTTATCCGGTCCAGGAGAAGTGTCTTTTGTGAGCAGTAGCAGTCTGTGCTATACCAGCTCAACGCTTAGGTTGACGACTGAGTCCTACTTCGTTAGTGGGATATTCGTAAACTCCTGAGTAGGTAGATGATGACGAAAAGATTTGTACATACTGGTCGGCCAGGAGCTTAACTGCTTCAGTGTCGTTACCAGTCAGTCCGTTTGTACCTAGTAGTTGACAGACCCCCGCTTTAGCCTGCCCGAACGCAGCAGTGTAGCGGAACATGTTTGTGAGCCCAACATCATGCCGCTGCCGATCGGCTCTCAATGCCTTCGTACATGTGTTTCTTGTCTATTTGAATTGTCTGTAAGTATATTCGGTGCCAATCCTTTCGTATTCGACCGACTGGTATCTCTTTAAGATAAGTAATTTGGGGGTGTAGTTTCTTGTTACCCTAGGCAACTTGAAGTACTTCGATCTTGAAAGTGAAACAGACTGGCTGATTGCATGCACCATCTTGTCAAGTATGAATCTCTAATGAGTGTTCATATCCTTGCATGCATGGTTAACTTCCCAACCTGTCTGTCCTAGTGCGATTAGAAGAGCTGGAGTGCGAAGTCGTCTGGAGTTCCAGCGGCGCCCATTGAAAGACCTGGTTACGTTGGTTTCGCAGACAAACTGTAAACCGATAACAACGTGGTCACTCCTGCCCAAAGGAGGAAGGAATTCTTCATTTGAGAATATAGTCTAAGAGAGATGGGGTTTGAGTCTCCCTTGATCGCGTTACCGTTCCCACATTTTCCGTAAGCCCCATTTCCCCAATCAGATGGAAGAATCGGGCTTCAATAGAATCCCACTCCCGCACAACGTGTGATCTACAGAATTAATCTTCGGTAGGTTAAAACCGCCTAAAATTAACCTGTGTGTGTGCCCCAGTTTAAGAGAGCAATTGGTTGCCTCTAGCATCTGATCATCATACTGTAAGTCAGCAGATGGCTTCCTATAAATGACTCCTACCAAGCACTTTATAGTCTTGGATAGCTTCATGGTACACCAAATGGACTCGTTGAGGCATTCCACTTAATGAATATGAATTTGGGGAAGTGAGAGAGAAGGGCTGACGTAAAGTTGTGCCCACCCTCCTACCAGCCTCCTTGTCGTTGAGAAACAGCATGCTGTTAACAATTGCTGGCTCCTGACTTGATACGTCAGGAGAAACCCATGTCGCAGTGACACAAATAAGGTGAGCGTAAGTAACCTTACTTAGTTCCTGCAGGTCGTCCAGTTTATTTGGCAAACTTTGTGCATTTGTATACATGCAATTTATGCTATCTACTTGTAATACACTTCCTGAAGCCTCTCTATTTTCCAGTTGGCTGCCGAAACCTCGGGCGTGGGGGCTGAGAACGTGCATAAGTGCTACTTACCAGTACAGTGTTCCCCGCCCCTTCTCCGTTTTTTGCATCTAAGCAGTCTTCCAGAGATACAAGTAGCTCCAACTTTTTTCTGTTTTCGTTGCAGCCTCTCGTTCTGCTACTTATCACGCTGCATGCGGAATCCAGATGGCAGGCGATTTCTGTTCGCCCAGAATGTCCTCAGTGTGAGCCCTACCATTTGAGAGGCCGGAAAGACCAGTTTGATCACCCTTAGTTTGGGGTCATCGTCCGTTTTGGGTATACGTGAAACGCTCAGGGTCATTACTCACTTGAAGTTCATATTATTCTTGAGGAACTTCCACTGGCGAGAATCGTAGTGAATTTTCTCGGTGCCTGGGTTTTCCGGTATGCCTTGTATTATAACGTTTCTTCCCCTAAAGTAAGCGTCACGATCGTCACCCGAGAGTTTCGTTACAGCCATTTCCCCAAAGTGTGAAATATCTGGTAGTATCCTCACCTCCTTTTCAGCTTTTGACACATGAGATACTAAGAAGACATCATCTGATTTGGAGACTGCAAGCCTTCTGAGTAGGGGCTTGCCCTTAGGTATTGGATAGGGACCGCCTAAGTGGCAGCCGTCGGCTTAATGCAGCCCAGCTCGAGTTTTCCGCGTATGTTCTTTCGGAAAACTCCATCGTCCTTTTCTTTGTGTCCGTATGGAAGATCGAATTTATCTGTCAGTATCAAGATGATCAAAGATTCATTACGGACAGTGATTATTTTGTCAGCTGTTGAAGCTAGTGCCTTCTTGCTGGACTTTCGCTTCTTCTTCAGCTTCCTCTTCATTCTTGGTTAGCTCAACTGCTTGTGAGACAAGCTAGCGAGCAGCTCGTATGCTTCATGTTCCGTTTGACTTTCTTGAAGACTCAGATTTCGTGTTCCTAATTTCGAGATCATTCTGCTTGGGTTTATTTTCCTGGCCATTCTGCCCTCCTAGATCAGATGGATCTCACTGGAATCGAAATCTGGCTGCTGTTATTTCGCACAGTCGATGTCCGTTCTCCATTTTCAGCATCCGGAGCGTTGAGAGTAACCTCAACTCAACACCGAGTGTACCAATCGACGCGGGAAAAACTCAACTGGGCCAGTTTCAACGGGACTGGCCAGCCAGTGGAAACCCTCACATCCAAACCTGTGCCACTAGTTAGCCCGGAGACATCTCACGTCACAAGAAGCACCTACAAGTGTCTCTGCAGCAACGTGAGAGGACCCCGAAAAATATGCGGGAAAGAAACACTAAACCAGTCATCCACTCGGTCTCAAAGAAAAGATTGTTTCTGAGCCTGGAGTTTAAAAGGAGACCTAGCATTGGATGTGCTGAAGAATCGTCTTACCAGATCAATCAGTAGGACTTTCTTCGCAGCAAGACTTCAGATGACTTTCACCAGCCGCAACCTATTCTCCACTTGCGTTAAGGACAAGCTTCCTCGTTCGCCCGCCTCTATGTGCATCTATCAGTTCACCTGCTCTTGTGGAGCAAGATACATCGGCCGTGGCCACAGAATGCTTTCTACACGTATACGAGAACATGTTCCTGCTTGGTTTTATAAAGGTGAAAGAAAGTCTGTTAGAAGTTCGATTCTAGAACATTTGATTGACTTCCATCACACAACAAATCCAGACGATGACTTTGAAATTATTTATCAAATTCGCCCAAACCTCCCACGTTCTCTTCGTTTTCAACTCCTTAAAACAGTGGAGGCTTTAGCTATTCATGAACTAAGACCTGATCTGTGTGTACAAAAGAAGTATGTGCAGTCACTGTCTTTGTCATGGTCATAACATTTTCCCACCCCATTAGCTCCCCTCCCACTTTGTTAATTTAACCTTTGTATCCTTTCTTTATCACTATTATTGTTATTATAATCGCCTTCACTTTAACTAGTTTCCGGTGTTGTTTCACCTAATTGTCTTAATCCTTTTAGAAAACACTGACTTCATCTTGTCCAATTTGTCTAATGCCATTACACAATACTTAATTGATTTACCATTTCCAACAATTTTTTCACCCCCTTCTGAGTTATATACACTCTATACACCATTTCATACATTACATAATCTATTCGTTATCAATTGTTATTATAATCATAAATGCCTATGTCATCACCCTCTATGTTATTAATGTTATCACATATAGTGTTAAGTTTTCCTCACTGGATATAATTGAAACCGAAGTTAACGTAGACGGCATGATTCTGTTCAGGAGAGACAGAGAACATGGGAACGGACGAGGGCTTGCAATATGTGTGAACAGTCGGTTCAGAAGTGAACTAACCAGTGACACGGCACCGACAGAGCTCCCAGGCTCTATCCGGTGCCACTTCACGGTCAAACACACTGAATTGTTGGAGGAATCTGTAGGTCCCCCAATAGCAACTTGGGACACAACCAAAGACTACTACAAGTAATATCCACAGTGTCAACTATAGGGTGCGACCAGGTTCTAATAGCTGGCGACTTCAACGCTCCAACCCTCAACGTAGAGTGAGGTGGCACGACTCCGAGCTGAAAGTTCGACTGTAACCTGCTAGATGCCATCGAAATGGCTGGACTACAGGAAAGATCGACGACAACCGCCGCTGGAGGTCAGATGGTAGACCATCTAAACTTGATTACCTACTGACTAGTGACCACTTTCTGGCTGAAAACGTTCAGGTACAAACTCCTCTTGGTAGTAGCGATCGTGCTATGGCAGTGTTCGACCTGGTAATCAGTGAAAAATTACCGTGGGAGGGGCCTCTCCTTCACCTCTGTTACAACAGGGCAAACTGCGAAAGATGAGAGAAAGCCTATCAAGAGCTCAGTGGCCAGTGGTTTGGTGTTCCCTATCGATCGACCAACAATGTGAACTAGTAGAAGACGGCCATCTCGCGGAACATCCCCTTGGCGGTGACAAGGACTGGAAAGCGGAGAAACAAGATACCAGTTTCAATTACCTAGGTGATGCCCCAAAAGCCTATGGGGTACTACACTTCGTGCACAGACAACTGGATGCCCTCACCCCAGAACTCTTTCTGAAGCTCTACAAGACTTACATACCATCCCACTTAGAGGTCCACAATGTCTTTGCTCCACCACAACTGAAAAAAGGCACAAACCTGCTTGAGGGAGTCCAGAGGCGAACCACAAAAGGGTTGTTGGGATGCAATGAAGACCATATGAGGATAGACTGAAAGACCTAGGCTTAACTCCATTAGCTACCGAAGGTTACGAGGCGACTTGACAGTGGCTTACGAAACACCGAATAGCCCAAGGCACCCGAACAGAGGAATACTACCAAGTGGCCACCATGGAGATCCTCGAGGAAACCCTAAGAGAATGGCCCACTTAAGGTCAAAAACTCATGTGCGTTCACAGTTCTTCTCCCTTAGAGTATGCGGATACTGGAACGCACTATCAGCCGAGGTGGTCTCCGCCCCAACTGTTGAAAGCTTTAAGAAGAGGCTAGACATTGACGCAGGGACCCACGGTCTTTCCACACATAGCTGGAACACGAACTAAACAGAAGAAATCAACTGATGTCAGGCCACCTCAACTAATTTTAACTGTACAACCAGTTTTCATCCATTTGTAACCATTTAAGTCATTTTCACCCGTTCCATTTGCCATAAGTTAGCCTCACCTAAGTTCTTCATACCTTTGCATCCCTCCTAGTCCTACTTGGGAGTAAGTAAGTTACTCCATTAGTTCACTCTTCTTTCCCACTCTCACTCGCACAAATTTACCTTTCTAGGTTTTCCCTTTATTATCCCCAACCCTTTCTGGCGATTGGTCCAAACAACTGTCTGGCAACTCGACATCTGAAGAAGACAACTGCGCCAAAGTCCAAGGCGAACAAACCAACACTTAACTTCCTGTTCTGCATATCAGAGCTATAGCAGACGAGTGTCTGGATCTACTGCATCTGAATCTGTCAAAGACCTGGGACCGCTCGGTAAGACCAAGAAGCGAGCAAGAGGGAATCAACTGGTTTACACAAGCTCGTTAAGAAGATATTGGGTATTGGATCTATGGGACATTTTAATGCTGCTTTCCCAATGCCCATCATTATACAAATTCGTCATTACAGCCAGAGAAGTTAACCGTAGCGGTTACCATGATTAGAAACTAGCGCCTTGGTTTTTATGTCTGCTACTTCTCACCGACCAATCAGGAGAAGCAAAGTCAATGCTTTATATTACTGGCGCGAATTTGAATGTTTCGTATGGTTGGTGGCAAATAAGTGTGTGGACTGGCTTTCTCTGGTAGGTGACGCTATTTCATAAAAGGTGATGGAGCAGTTAACTGCATAAAACGACAGAAAGGTGAAAATGGAATTCTGGTAGTGAACTTAGATGAAGTTTAAACCTTAGAAGTATAAATTTCTTCCACTATGAGTTTTTTTAATAATTCAGAGCGACGAAGTACAACTCCCCAGATTCTATGTAGACGGCTTGCATGATAGTACTTTTTAATTTTACTCAGTGAAAGACGAAAAATTTGATGAGTTTGTCAGTTTAACACTTGGATTTTGTTCAATAGGATGCATATGTTTGTTTGCCACATTAAAACTGAAAATTTCATGTTGTAAAATTAGTGAACGACGGTTCCTTGGGTTCTACCTCTGTCTTATTGGAGTACACCCTGCGTTTCTAATGGTCACAATTGTCTTCCTAGTTGTGAAAGACCTGAGATAATCGATTACTTATTAATGTAGTCCAAATATAGTATTACTGCACTTGATCTGCAGACGACGGAAAGCTTCTCAAGTACTGCCTTTCAGTGCCAAGAGACTCACTTTGTGCGCCTGACCTATTTTTGAAATTATCAGGAGATGGGGCTATAATAACAGCTGAAGTAAGGGAGTTCCACAGTTTACAAACTCTGACTGTAAACGAGTTAGCACGGATCTTTGTACGTGCTCTCCCATGCATTTCTGATTAAAGCTTAGGAGGGATCTGTTAGGATGAAGGGGATTATAAGCAGTGTGGTACATCATTTTCATATCCCCTCAGATCTTCCAGTATTGTACTAGACGCAGCTTAGGAGCAATTAAACGACTTAGGTAAGGTTTGTTCCGTAACACAATTACTTTCTTCGTATCTCTTCTTTGTAACTGTTCTAGGATGGCTATGTCCTTCTTCAAGTATGGGGACATCACAAGCGAAGTTTTCTCATGATGAGGGCAAATATATAGTGCATACACTGTGGTAAAAAGGAGTTAGACTCCCTAAAGTTTGGGGAAAAGACCAAGACTCTATAGACCTTGTTGGTTGCAAGATGACAGTAGAGGGAAGCTTCTAGTGTGTCTCTTATAAACCCCCGGATTTTGTACCATGTTAGTGACATATTTATTCAAACCAAAGAGTTAGAACTGGGACCGCTTTTATATTTCTCAACTATAATTATCCTACACTTTGAGTTAATAGGGAGCAGGTTTCCTGTGGTCCAATTTAGGATTTTCGTGAGGTCCTCCTGGTAGACTAAAATATCCTTTGGCGCCTGTATTTCCCTCAAGTTGGACTGCATTAAGCCGACGGCTGCCACTTAGGCGGTCCCTATCCAATACCTAAGGGCAAGCCCCTACTCAGAAGGCTTGCAGTCTCCAAATCAGATGATGTCTTCTTAGTATCTCATGTGTCAAAAGCTGAAAAGGAGGTGAGGATACTACCAGATATTTCACACTTTGGGGAAATGGCTGTAACGAAACTCTCGGGTGACGATCGTGACGCTTACTTTAGGGGAAGAAACGTTATAATACAAGGCATACCGGAAAACCCAGGCACCGAGAAAATTCACTACGATTCTCGCCAGTGGAAGTTCCTCAAGAATAATATGAACTTCAAGTGAGTAATGACCCTGAGCGTTTCACGTATACCCAAAACGGACGATGACCCCAAACTAAGGGTGATCAAACTGGTCTTTCCGGCCTCTCAAATGGTAGGGCTCACACTGAGGACATTCTGGGCGAACAGAAATCGCCTGCCATCTGGATTCCGCATGCAGCGTGATAAGTAGCAGAACGAGAGGCTGCAACGAAAACAGAAAAAAGTTGGAGCTACTTGTATCTCTGGAAGACTGCTTAGATGCAAAAAACGGAGAAGGGGCGGGGAACACTGTACTGGTAAGTAGCACTTATGCACGTTCTCAGCCCCCACGCCCGAGGTTTCGGCAGCCAACTGGAAAATAGAGAGGCTTCAGGAAGTGTATTACAAGTAGATAGCATAAATTGCATGTATACAAATGCACAAAGTTTGCCAAATAAACTGGACGACCTGCAGGAACTAAGTAAGGTTACTTACGCTCACCTTATTTGTGTCACTGCGACATGGGTTTCTCCTGACGTATCAAGTCAGGAGCCAGCAATTGTTAACAGCATGCTGTTTCTCAACGACAAGGAGGCTGGTAGGAGGGTGGGCACAACTTTACGTCAGCCCTTCTCTCTCACTTCCCCAAATTCATATTCATTAAGTGGAATGCCTCAACGAGTCCATTTGGTGTACCATGAAGCTATCCAAGACTATAAAGTGCTTGGTAGGAGTCATTTATAGGAAGCCATCTGCTGACTTACAGTATGATGATCAGATGCTAGAGGCAACCAATTGCTCTCTTAAACTGGGGCACACACACAGGTTAATTTTAGGCGGTTTTAACCTACCGAAGATTAATTCTGTAGATCACACGTTGTGCGGGAGTGGGATTCTATTGAAGCCCGATTCTTCCATCTGATTGGGGAAATGGGGCTTACGGAAAATGTGGGAACGGTAACGCGATCAAGGGAGACTCAAACCCCATCTCTCTTAGACTATATTCTCAAATGAAGAATTCCTTCCTCCTTTGGGCAGGAGTGACCACGTTGTTATCGGTTTACAGTTTGTCTGCGAAACCAACGTAACCAGGTCTTTCAATGGGCGCCGCTGGAACTCCAGACGACTTCGCACTCCAGCTCTTCTAATCGCACTAGGACAGACAGGTTGGGAAGTTAACCATGCATGCAAGGATATGAACACTCATTAGAGATTCATACTTGACAAGATGGTGCATGCAATCAGCCAGTCTGTTTCACTTTCAAGATCGAAGTACTTCAAGTTGCCTAGGGTAACAAGAAACTACACCCCCAAATTACTTATCTTAAAGAGATACCAGTCGGTCGAATACGAAAGGATTGGCACCGAATATACTTACAGACAATTCAAATAGACAAGAAACACATGTACGAAGGCATTGAGAGCCGATCGGCAGCGGCATGATGTTGGGCTCACAAACATGTTCCGCTACACTGCTGCGTTCGGGCAGGCTAAAGCGGGGGTCTGTCAACTACTAGGTACAAACGGACTGACTGGTAACGACACTGAAGCAGTTAAGCTCCTGGCCGACCAGTATGTACAAATCTTTTCGTCATCATCTACCTACTCAGGAGTTTACGAATATCCCACTAACGAAGTAGGACTCAGTCGTCAACCTAAGCGTTGAGCTGGTATAGCACAGACTGCTACTGCTCACAAAAGACACTTCTCCTGGACCGGATAAAATCCGAGGAGGTACTGCGAAAAGGGGCAGAATTCTCTAAATCAAGGGAAAATACATGATTCTTGGAAGTTGGACCTCAACACCAATCTTCGAAGGGGTCGACGAAGCAATCCAAAGAAACACAGACTCTTTTGTCCACACCTTCCAAAGTAATGGAATCGTCAACCTGCGGTGGAATGAGGGATAATCTGACAAAGATCAACCTATTTGCTCCCCAACAATATGGATTTCGAAAAGGGTGTTACTAGTCTGCTCACTGCAGTAGGTAGATAGACTGGCATTGTCAGCTGTCGAGGACTAGTTGGTGTTATTTATCTAGACTTTGGCAAGGCGGTTGATTGTGTTAATCGCGACCGCCTTATTGACAAATTGAAACTAATTGGGCCAAGACAGCCGTTCACTCACTGGTGTTGTCTTCACATCTACGAGGTCTTTTATTTAGAGTTTCTATAAGACTGAAGAAAGAGAATGTCCTTTTATATATATATATATATATATATATATATATATATATATATATATATATATATATATATATATATATATATATATATATATATATATATATGCACATGTATATAGTGTTTTTATTCATTGAATGTTTTACACTAATTTATCTGAAGACCAAATTTACAGGTGTTGAATTTCAACTTATATCGAAATGTACAAATATGAATGTGTATTTTTCATTTAATTTCCTAACGTTACAGTTAAATCCGAATTATGGAAGAGGCCAGAGCTGTCCTTATGAAAAAGGATGCCATTCTGGAACATCCATATATGTTAGCGGAAGCCATCGACTGGTAGTTGGCAATTTATCTAGACAACTATTGGCTTTTAGTGTCCGATTGAAAGATGCGCAGACCGGGAAAAACGAAGCAGAGAAACTGTTGGTGGAGAGCTATCAAGGTGCTATCGAGTTTTTGTTCGAGTTAGGAACGTGGCTCACCTATATCGGTAAAGCAGTGCGAATAATATCAGTTTTCATCCAATTAGATGAGGATGCACAGTCTACTCGTAATATTATTGAGTCAGTTGTCAAAGAAGCTATACTCCAAAACTATGATCGTTCAAAGGCCATAACTTGTTTAACAGATGAAGCGTCAGCTGTTAGTTTACTTTCTTATAAATTTATATTCTGGGTATCAGGACACTATGGAATGGCTCAGTCAAATGGTTGAATCTCCAACTTGGCGTCAAACTATATACAACTTGGCTCAACATCCACGGAATGAAGATTGTCCATTTTTATCTTTGTCTATGCCATGTATTGCTGTAAAAGAAAGTTTAATAGGAGAACTTATTTCCGTTCCTCTGGCATGGAACACTTTAGGAATATTTTTAAAGTGTGTTATATATGTTTTGCAACCACTTCTGGCCGCTGGAGATACAGTTAAAGATCAAACATTTATGTATTCCGTCGCATTTTTACAACCAAAACGAAATCATCCTTCATTTACCAATTACGCTAATGTTCCGCACTCAGAAATGGGCACAACAAATTCAGAATTGCTTCCAGCCATTGATGAAATTAAGGGTTTCGTTTCCGTTGCTGATGTACAACGTCCACCAAGTGACTCAGTAGGGGATTGTTATTTCTCCAGTGACGCTGCACAGGAAATGTTACCTCACTTTTTGGTAGGTCTAAGTACAATTCTTCCATTTTGTGTGTTCCTTGACTTCTAGTAGGTTGAACATTGTTTGTATTTCGTTTCTTTAACCCCGCAGTTATTCAACAAAAAAGTCCTTTCAAGTTTATCTTAGCTGAAGAGATTCATACTTCATACATTCATACTTAACCGAAAAATATTTTGAAGAGGAATAATTCCCAGCTGAACTAACTGTCTAGTTTTTTATGCATAATCCAAATGTTTCATCAGTTCATCATACTTCTTTGTTTGGTTGTCTATGTATGATTTTACTCGATGTTTAATAGTTGTTTAGGCTCATCACCCATCGTCGCAGGAAAAGTTCGTAAATTCGGTAATAGCTGGTAGTATCTGATATTTATATACTTGTTATATTGAATTCATCCCATAAACTGGCATTAACTTACCAACTAAATCAGTGTGGTTTTTTTTAAAAACTGTAATAGTGTTCCAAATTGTAGAGTATATTTGATATATATTCAACAACCTTTTGCACATTCGTGCAGTACTTAGTGGGTAGCCACCCCATTGTGTGTGAACTTAATTATACTACCTGGTTGCCCTAATGTTGGTAGATGGAGCAGCTGGGTTCGGACCTGTGACTCGCCAGTTTTTAATCAAGTACCTAAACCATTGAAAAACTACTAATTTTCCGGTACTTGCCTAAAAGTTTCATTTGCATATAGTCCTTTAATTTGAAGATCAGAAGATAAACAATTTAAACAACTAACATTTCACCTCTTCAGACACATTGACACAAACATCAACAATGATTGCTTTTAGATTCATTCGATTTCTACGATAGTTTCGTCACACTTTGTCCACCAACTGAAATTAAGAAAATATAGACCAATCAACCCATTCAATATTAGTAAAATAATGAGTGAAAAAAAATCAGAATACAACTCAGTATGATGTTTCAGAAACTGAAGACTAACTAAGTCACCTGAGTTTTCGTGTATGACTAAAACTGAGGTGCTATGCAACGAAATACAGTTTGAAATAGTGGGGAACATTTGTAGTTCAGGTGGATATTATTTAACTATTAAAAGGGCTCAAGTCGCAGCAATATTTCATTATTTTAGACACTCAACTTTCGACTGGTAGATCTTAGGTTCGAACCGCACTCCACTTAGGTTTTGGTCGAATGAATGTAACTAGTCTGTTATCAGTCGCGCCGAAAATATTGGCTGCTATCATACTACTCAGATTTTACAAAACACGTGAGGAAATGATTCGCAAGGAGTTGGCCGGTTATCGTCCAGGTCGTGGATCCGTTGGCCATGTGTTCATCCCCCACCAGATACTTGAACATCACCACACGTATTCCAGGCCAACAATCGTTATGTTTCCGGACATTAGGGCTGCATTCAATTCGTTGGACAGAGTTGTACTCTGGAACTCTGTTGGAGATGGGTGTATCTGAGAAATTTATTAACATCTTGAAAGCCCTAAATAAAGAACCTTAGGTAGAGTAAGTGCATACAACCACCTGTCACCAGTGTTCCAAACCAGCAGTGGGGTTACACAGGGTTGCCCGATTTCTCCATTCCTCTTTAACTTTGCCATCGATGGTATTCTCAAGACAGCTCTGAAGAAAGTGTGTCATAATCGTGTAGATCTACTACTCGGAGAACGCCTACTCGACCTTGAAAGTGCAGATGATATCGTCTTACTGTGCGATAACACACAGGCTGCTCAAGTTGCACTTAATTAGTTGACGATTGGTGTCCGCAAGTATGGTACTTGCTTCGCACTATTAAAGTGTAAAGTACTCTTGCAAGATTGGCAAGAGCCTGTGCCTGCGTTTACCCTTAGTGGTGAGCCGTTTATTAGTAGGTGAGAAGTTCGTGTATCTGGGTAGTTGTGTGAATGCTGGTGGAGGTGTGGGCGGTGAATTTTCCAACCGCGTATCGAAAGCCAGAGTAGCGTACGTCAATCTAGGGTCACCTTTGACGCCGTCGCGATGTTAGTCTGACTGTAATACGGGTCTACAACGCTCTGTTTGCTAACCCTGGAGCTGGACGTAAGAAGCGGAGGGGTGGTCAGTATGCGATGTGTCGCCGTGGATTGAAAGGTAGTTGTATCACGTTAGCATCTGTTGCTGCATCACGACTCTCTGGGTGGCGTTCGAGAGAGTATGCAACTCAGTGACTTAAAACGTTATCAGATATGGCTCAGAATCGAAACCAGTGGCGGTCATGCTGTAGCTTCCTGTTATCTTCTGCTGCTGGAAAGTAATGAGTGTGTTGTTTTGAATATATCTTGTTGGATTGCCTTCCTAATCATTCTAATTTCATTGTTGTTTTTTATCTTCTATCCACTTCTCTTCGCTTTATGTCTTCATAATGTTGTATTATTTCGTGTGGCGGATTTTTACGTGCCCTTGCTTATTTCTATTCTCATGATATAATAGTTTGACATACAAGAAGAATCTGTAACATTGGTGTGGCTTGTAAATTTTCACACGTAGATTCTTAAATGCATAAATTATAAGAGTAGAGTTTGTTTCTAACCTGTAAGGTGTATGTTACCTTTTTTAAAAACGTTGCCTATAAATCAGTTAAACAGATTTCGTGAATTTTTCAATTTCGTGTAGGATTAACGTTGAATTTCCAAAATTTTCATTGTTTTTTAGGAAATGGGCTGTCATAGTGAACATGGATATTTGCTCCTACAGTCCATTCTTCAGTGCTTGGCTCAACGAATGAAAGGTCATTGTGCTTATCATCTTATTTGGCTTTTGGAAGCTGAAGCTAGTCGAAGGTCGAAATAGATTCAATCATTATTCCATTCTTTGTAGTTTTGATGCATTAGTTCCTTATATGAAAAGAGTAAATGTTACTTATTCAGTGGTATTATGCTTCTGTGATAAGTTGTGAACCGCACCTACGTTCACGATCAACACAAATATCACGCTGCAGTATACAGAAATATGTCTGCAGACATTGCTCACTATAAGTGTAAGAGTTTGGGACTGTGGCAGATTGTAATCCCATTTTCGAATTGATTGTTTTGATATAGCACTAATTGATACTGTATTATTAACTTGATGATGCTTCAAGCATAATTTATTATGTATAATCATGTTCACTGCGTCCATTGTGTGAGAGAGTACAAGAAATGAAGCGATCGCAGCGTTTTGATCATAGAAGTCTTCATAGTAACGCTCACGTTTAGTGGAATCACCGTGTGAGCTATCATGAGGTCAGGCAAAGGGTGTTGGGCAAGATGGGCAAGTCGATTGATTAGGTTGTTGACTTTACTTGACTGAGATGGCTTGGACATTGCTCATTCCGAGTCACCTGAATGTAGTAAGCTGGAGAAGGTTTGATTATGTTGGAATAGGGTTCAAGGTGTCCAGATCAAGATCTGTCACCGATCGATGAAGTCTCTGACTTTTGGTCTGAGTCATGTGGAGGAGATGCAGACTAATTGGCTGGGGTCCTCAAGACGATTGGAAACAGTGGTTGAGGACTGTTGATGATATAGCTGAAAATCATTGACAATGGTGCAGATTTATTCACTCATTGGCATCTTCTAAAGCATGAACATTTGCACTAACCATTGTCTTCAAATTGTCTATTCTCTCACACAACTTTGTCTTCTTTGATATCACTGATTTTCTATCCAGCTGTTCTTTGTTTATTTCTGTGGTGTGGCAGCTGGAGCCGATACACTTGTGTAGGACGTTCTTGGTTGATTTTAACAGTCAGTCAGAGGAGTTTATATCAAACGTGTTTCAAAGTGAAACTGAAGTAGAGTGGATAGCTTGAGTTACATCACTTTTGTTAAAGAATTATCGTTAGATAAGTGAATGATAATGAACTGTAATTCCTGCCTTAGTGTATGCTAGCTGTTCGAAAACACTGATAAGTGAACACAAGCCTCCTTGTTTTCTTATATTTCTTCATCTTTTATGTACTTTTCATCTCAGTGTGTAGTTACATTATTCTGACTGCTGATTTGTCGATGGACAGAACAAGTTAAATACTTTTCACTAGGAACGTTGATTAGACAGTGATGTTCTTACACTATTTACACAAGTGAAGTAGCTAATTTATGCTTCCGTTCTCCAAAATCGGTAATTTATCAACTTGCACAAAATCTCGAATGCCTTACTGTTGAAGAGTGTTTATAATTAATTAACTGACTGACAGAGAAAATCAACCAAGAACGTCCTACACAAGTGTATCGGCTCCAGCTGCCACACCACAGAAATAAACAAAGAACAGCTGGATAGAAAATCAGTGATATCAAAGAAGACAAAGTTGTGTGAGAGAATAGACAATTTGAAGACAATGGTTAGTGCAAATGTTCATGCTTTAGAAGATGCCAATGAGTGAATAAATCTGCACCATTGTCAATGATTTTCAGCTATATCATCAACAGTCCTCAACCACTGTTTCCAATCGTCTTGAGGACCCCAGCCAATTAGTCTGCATCTCCTCCACATGACTCAGACCAAAAGTCAGAGACTTCATCGATCGGTGACAGATCTTGATCTGGACACCTTGAACCCTATTCCAACATAATCAAACCTTCTCCAGCTTACTACATTCAGGTGACTCGGAATGAGCAATGTCCAAGCCATCTCAGTCAAGTAAAGTCAACAACCTAATCAATCGACTTGCCCATCTTGCCCAACACCCTTTGCCTGACCTCATGATAGCTCACACGGTGATTCCACTAAACGTGAGCGTTACTATGAAGACTTCTATGATCAAAACGCTGCGACCACTTAGTTTCTTCTACTTTATCGACCACGTCTCATATCTGTACAACGGGACAGAACGGACTGTAGAGCAGTTTACTCGTCCTTTGATAAACATTTTGATATCTCGCCAGGCGGCGCTACAGTTGATACAGATTAGCAAATGATAAACGGTCCTTCTCTATCTGGCCTGAGATTTCTTCAGCAATTAGCCCGTTTGAGCTAATGGAACTCCCCAATTAAGAGAAGCGGTCGGCACATTTCACCACTTTACTTCCTGTTATTAAGGTGGGAGTTAACTCAGAGCGACTAAGGTTGAATAGACTACATGTCCTCTTTCGTGTGTTGGCCTTGTTGTTTTAGGCGCTCACCCAATCGATCAAGTCTGAACACTTTTCTCCGTTCTGTGGTTTCGAAAGCCAGAAGGTGTTATCAGTTTCCACTACACATATGGCTCATCACCTAGCGTGTAGAATTTTACGTGCTTAATGATTTGTGTTTCATACTTTTGTGCTGTTTTGTAATATCTTATGACTTGTAGGTGGAAATTTATGAAGCACTTTCAATGCATTGACTTTTTAATTTTACGATCACTTATCCAGCTGTTCATATCGGAATCCTTATCTGGGTCTAGGTTGGTTGAAAGATGCTTCATCTATCCATTAATTTACTTACTGCAAAAGGAAACTAGTGGTCAAAATAGTTAGATTCCCACCACCGACTTTCTGGTGTATTTGATTAACACTGTTAAATATTCATATATGTTACTCTTACGAAGCTTATTTTATCGTCGCTTTGATTATATGTTGTAGTGTATTCATCCTGTTATAACGAGTGTTTACTGTGAATCACCTGCAGGTAGTATATATGATTTGTTTACATTAGAGGTCGTGATGTGAGCCGTTATACAACTTACCTTTGTGGTGCAAGAGACTATCCCGAGAGTATGGATGCAATGCGAACAATCCTTAAAGAACAGGATCTTGTTCCAGATGCAGTTTTACAAGTTAGTTTAAAATGTTTTACAGAATTCGCGTTTTGTGTCCGTTTTTGTTAAAAGTTAGTGATATGCTTAAATTGAGGTTGTACAGAAATATACATTTACTTTTTTCACGAATAACTTTTCGATGTTTGCTTTAAATTAATAATCGAGCTATCTGATGCACACTTTTCGTAATTAATATAACTTTTTACATTCTCTCTAAAAATGATATATAAATACAATTTTATGTAACAACTGAAAAGAGTCTGTTTGATGAGCCACTTGTTTTCATTTTGTTCATTTAGAGATTTTTCATGAAGTAACATGACCTCGTTAAAAATAATGGTGAATTGTTCACTCGAAATGCCGACCACTGCCCTCTCGAAATTCATTTTGAGGTTATATTGGCGTTTTTACTTCTTCTGTCTCATTGTTCGTATTTTTTAACCATGCACTAAAGTATAAGTGTTATTGCTCGTATTATACCCTCGTTGATTGGACCGAATTGATCGGTCTCTATTGACATGTGAGCTCCTGTGCAAATGCCTCGATGTTGCCTTTGTTTTAATTATGTATGTTGGCGATGGATAGTAGCTAGCAGTGGAATCCATGATGTGCGATTCGCCCTACTTTAGGCTCGTCAGTAGGACGTACCTGCGCGCCATTGCGTGTTGTTCCCACCGGGGCGAGTAGCTTCAAACTCTAGAGCGTTACCCACTAGACCACCGAGTCACGACGGGCATGGTTTTAGTATTATTGCTTGTATTATCCCGTCGTTGAATGAACCGAATTGATCGGTTTCATCACTATGCACACTAAAAATTGTGTAAAAATTCTTTTAGTGTGACAACTGGGCAGAGATTTGAAAATAAGTGCCATTTATCATGTTTAGTAGTAACAGCTGAGAAGTTTGTGCGGTAGCGTAACAGGTGTCTGTTTTCGTTACTTTTAGTTCCAAAGTGATATGTCTTAATTAACAGCTAAGATTTCTTCTAGGTTCTTGTTATGGGAAGCTTATCGATTGACAGTAAGTTGTTTATTATATGGTTTGATTCATAACAGAAAGACAAGACAAACAGTTTTTTCACTGAGTTGAACATCCTATGATAAGAGTGATATAGACACCTAAGTTCACTACATTACTGAGGTTCATCACCCACCTACCTTGACGTGCAGTACTAGAGGAAGTTTGATTATGTTGGAATAGGGTTCAAGGTGTCCAGATCAAGATCTGTCACCGATCGATGAAGTCTCTGACTTTTGGTCTGAGTCATGTGGAGGAGATGCAGACTAATTGGCTGGGGTCCTCAAGACGATTGGAAACAGTGGTTGAGGACTGTTGATGATATAGCTGAAAATCATTGACAATGGTGCAGATTTATTCACTCATTGGCATCTTCTAAAGCATGAACATTTGCACTAACCATTGTCTTCAAATTGTCTATTCTCTCACACAACTTTGTCTTCTTTGATATCACTGATTTTCTATCCAGCTGTTCTTTGTTTATTTCTGTGGAGTGTGGCAGCTGGAGCCGATACACTTGTGTTTCGGGTTCCAGCTTGATTTTGTCTGTGTATCTGATATTTGAACAAGATATTCAGCGAAGAGACTGTTTTCAACGAATTTATTTTCAAGCTGTACAATCGTATATATATGGTATTTGGTAAAAATTATTTCCTGTAAGGAAAACTAAACACTGTATGGTGATAACATTAATAACATAGAGGGTGATGACATAGGCATTTATGATTATAATAACAATTGATAACAAATAGATTATGTAATGTATGAAATGGTGTATAGAGAGTATATAACTCAGAAGGGGGTGAAAAAATTGTTGGAAATGGTAAATCAATTAAGTATTGTGTAATGGCATTAGACAAATTGGACAAGATGAAGTCAATGTTTTCTAAAAGGATTAAGACAATTATAGAGCCAACCGGTCGGATAAGTTCATATGAATCAGGATCAATTACTGATTTATCCCTCATGCTTTTTAAGACATTTGTGAGTTGTGTTTAAATTATATGTGTCTTATTGGGCTGAAATTTTGGAACCTGTTAGAAGGCAAGTATCGAGTTTTTCTATCCGTGATACATTTCAGTTTGTTGAGGGTATTAAGGATTTCAATGCTCAAAACAAGATAATGTTTTCATTAGACGAGTGTGCCACTCACCGAAACTGTCTGTTATGTATGTGACTATATTGATGCACATAATTTAGACGTAGGACTACCAACGAGCTGCTTGAAAGAGCTTTTGTTAAGGTGCACATTTAATGTCCAATTCAGTTTCAATAATGAAATCTATAGACAGAAAGATGGGATTGCGATGGGGTCATCATTGGGACCACAGCTAGCAGATTTCTACATGTCGAAACTAGAAAATTCACAACTTCGTCAAACTATTGATAGCTTTGACTTTTATAGAAGATATATGGACGATACGTTTGTTATTTGCGACAAAAATGTAGACCTCGACGATGTGCTTCGTTCATTCAATGAATGTCATCAAGCCCTCAAGTTTACCATAGAGAAGGAATCAGAATCAACTATTCCTTTTCTTGATGTGCTTCTCACCCGACGTTAGAATGGATACCTTAAAAGATCCATCTACAGAAAACCAACGTGGAACCGACAGCTAACTAATTTTTATAGTTGGGTGCCCATCAACAGAAAAAGAAATTTTATTCACTCTCTTTGCTATGGAATCAGAAATATCTGTAGTGACGATTGTATCGACGAAGAGCTATCTTTTTAAAAAGCATACTTGTCGAAAACGGTTACCCTAGCCGTTTTATTGATAAAAATATGCGGGAAAGAAACACTAAACCAGTCATCCACTCGGTCTCAAAGAAAAGATTGTTTCTGAGCCTGGAGTTTAAAAGGAGACCTAGCATTGGATGTGCTGAAGAATCGTCTTACCAGATCAATCAGTAGGACTTTCTTTGCAGCAAGACTTCAGTTGACTTTCACCAGCCGCAACCTATTCTCCACTTGCGTTAAGGACAAGCTTCCTCGTTCGCCCGCCTCTATGTGCATCTATCAGTTCACCTGCTCTTGTGGAGCAAGATACATCGGCCGTGGCCACAGAATGCTTTCTACACGTATACGAGAACATGTTCCTGCTTGGTTTTATAAAGGTGAAAGAAAGTCTGTTAGAAGTTCGATTCTAGAACATTTGATTGACTTCCATCACACAACAAATCCAGACGATGACTTTGAAATTATTTATCAAATTCGCCCAAACCTCCCACGTTCTCTTCGTTTTCAACTCCTTAAAACAGTGGAGGCTTTAGCTATTCATGAACTAAGACCTGATCTGTGTGTACAAAAGAAGTATGTGCAGTCACTGTCTTTGTCATGGTCATAACATTTTCCCACCCCATTAGCTCCCCTCCCACTTTGTTAATTTAACCTTTGTATCCTTTCTTTATCACTATTATTGTTATTATAATCGCCTTCACTTTAACTAGTTTCCGGTGTTGTTTCACCTAATTGTCTTAATCCTTTTAGAAAACACTGACTTCATCTTGTCCAATTTGTCTAATGCCATTACACAATACTTAATTGATTTACCATTTCCAACAATTTTTTCACCCCCTTCTGAGTTATATACTCTCTATACACCATTTCATACATTACATAATCTATTTGTTATCAATTGTTATTATAATCATAAATGCCTATGTCATCACCCTCTATGTTATTAATGTTATCACCATACAGTGTTTAGTTTTCCTTACAGGAAATAATTTTTACCAAATACCATATATATACGATTGTACAGCTTGAAAATAAATTCGTTGAAAACAGTCTCTTCGCTGAATATCTTGTTCTTGATGTTACAATGTGTATTATTAAATTTTCTGAGATTTATTAAAATGTTTTTGTAAGGATTTTAAACTTCTGATTTACATGGTTGCTGTATTGCTTAGCTTGAAGAAACGTACAAAAGAACCGCACCTCCGCCTGTTGCTCTTTTACATCAACCTATTTTCATCGGTGAGTTCGCTTTAATTTAATACTTAGAAGTATTTTTTATATATTTGTGTTTCAAACCATTATTCTTTATTAAAATGGATTTTAATGAAACCAACTTTTTGTTCTGTAGCAACGATGCGTCGTAAAGCTTACTTGTGTTATTATATTATTTGCGAAGATAAAAGGAAAAGTGACCGTGCCGGTCTTTGAAAACTTACTTTAATCGATTTTTGTGGGAATCAAATAGTGCATGTAAACAGTAGAGCATAGCTAGAGCTTTGTATATGGAGCGTAGCAAATCATAGACACTATCATGCAAACTTCAAAATATCCAACTATGTGAATGTTTCGACTATTGTTTATGAAACACTTTCGGTTAGGTAACGTTGTAAAATGATATCACATATTTCTCTCTCATGTACCTTAATACCAGAACTCTGGAATTTTGAGCCATGGATAAATGGCGTCTCTGAGACACGTATATATTACATGAGTATGCTTATTCATTGGATCTCACCTGGCCAATGCTATTGATCTTCAAAATTCACATTTTAGTGTGTGGAAATTCAGTGGCTACCTTTCGTCGACTCTATGATGTAGGCATAGCACCAAATTCTCGAACGAAATGTTACTCCAACTGACTACCTGTCAACAGCTAGCTGTCTGTGTGCTGTACGAATGAATGGATCTGTGAGAACTAGGAAGGATCGTGAAACCAACTAATAGATATTCGTAATCGTCTCCTATACACCCATAAGTGGCAGTTCGGATGATGCAAAAGGTGAATTATATGAGTTGTCCATCTTACTACAGAAAGCGAAACGTCCAGACGTAGTCATTATTAACAGGCTACTTCAGCACTCATGGTAGGAAACTGAGCTCACCAAAAAGGCATCTAAGGTGTCTACGGAATCCCATAACTGTTATGATTTGGAGGACTGCTATATGCTATGGCCGCTAACGATGCACAGATATCGACCGTCAGCCACCAACACTCAACGAATTCGTAGTTGATTCTCTACCCGACTAATTAATGGAGAAGACACGATGAACGTGTAAAAACGTGTATTCAATCAAATCAATCAATATCAACATAGGACCAGGCATTACTACGTAACGGTCCGAGTTGCCACACCTCATAAGAGAATGCAGTCAAAAGAAATATAAAATACGAGAAGAAAGGAAAGAGGAGTGACAAAATGGTGAGATTCGGTATAGCGTTGTTAAGATGAGGATAATGTGTGTATACATCTGCGCCACTTACTTCGGTTCTGAGCCATATCACCTAGGGTCTCCAACCACTGGTTCCTCTTGTCCCGTGGACCCCAACCACCTAGTCTGCATCGTCCTACATGGCTTAAACCAACAGTCAGAGACTTCATACATTGGTGCCATGTTTTAGTCTGGCCACCTCGGGCCTTTTTCCAGCCTGAACCCACCTCAGCCAACATTGTGTGACGAGGCAATCGGTGACTAGGCATACGTAGTACGTGTCCCAACCATCTCAGTCGATGAAGGTTCACAACCTCGTCGACTGACTTACCTCTTCTCCCTAAAACTCTACACCTAACTTCTGCATTACTCACATGGTGACACCACGGAATACGTCCTATACTACGAAGGCAACGGTGGTCAAACACCTGAAGCCTTCTTATATCTTCCACTTTCAATGGCCATGTTTCACAGCCATACAGTAGAACAGAGCGGACTGCTGTGCAGTACACGCGACCCTTAATAGACAAACGAATATCACGGCGGCGCCATAGGTGGCGCAAATTGGCAAAAGCCAATCGAGCCTTTTGTATCCGTGCAGAAATCTCATCGGCAACTAACTCACCAGGGTTGATCCTACTTCCCAGGTAAGTGAAGTGGTCAACACACTCAACCACTTCACTCTCTATTGTTAACCGCGGTACCGCTGAAGACCAGTCCTGGAGCAAAAATTTGCATTTGGGTGGTGAAAATCGCATCCCAAACATTCTCAAATTCCCACTCAAAGTGTTCAGAAGACTCTGCATCTTGTCAGCGTCTTCACCTAACAGGACTATGTCATCTGCATATTCTAGATCTAAAGAAAATTCACCTGTGATTCGGTCAACGTCTGTGTAATTAGGTGACGAGAGGGAAACCTCCATAAGAATATCTATGATAAAATTAAATAAGAATGGGGATAGTGGGCATCCTTGACGGACACCACTTGATGAGTATAGCTCCCTGGACAACTCACCATAGGCTCTAACATGCCCACAAGTGTTCGAGTAGAGAGCTTTCAATAAGGTGATGTACTTACTAGGCACGCCTTTCAGTGACAGACATTGCCATAAGACTTCTCGATCAACGGAGTCAAATGCCGCCTTCAGGTCGAGAAATACAGCTATTGTCGGGCGTCTGTAAGCATGCCTATGTTCCAGGACCTGGCGCAGTGTGAATATTTGGTCGATACATCCACGGCCAGGTCTAAAGCCTGCCTGGTTTTCTCGGGCTTGCTGTTCCCGAGCTCCACTCAGGCGTCGGAGAATTATAGAACTTAGGATCTTAGACACTATGTTTGTCAGGCTGATTCCTCTGTGGTTATCACAAGAGGACTTCTCGCCTTTCTTGAAGACTGGGATGATGAGTGACTTAGACCAGTCCCATATACTGGCTAACACTTCCGTTAACCTGACTAAGAGCACTCTACCACCATTCTTGTATACCTCAGCAGGTAGTCCGTCTGGTCCTCTGCCCTTCCCGTTTCAGGCTACCTACCGCTTTCTCAACTTCTTCTAGTGTTGGGGGACCTGTCTCTATGTCCCATTCAGGGTCCGACTGGATAGCGGGCAGCGCAATCGTGGCTGGAGGCCAGTTAAACTGTTCCTCGAAGTGTTCTGCCCATCGTCCCAGTCGCCTTCCCTGCGAGTGAATCGCAGATCCGTCCTTCTCCGCTATAGCCTCACTAACTGTTGTTGACCATTTCCCCCCAGTCTCCTTAATAAGTCTAAATAACTGTCTACTGTTACCGATCGCCGCTGCCTTTTCCATCTCTTTAGCCTTCGCTGCCCACCACTGTTCACGATCGTTGCGCAGACTTTTCGTCAGTCTATTTTTAAGTTGCGCTCGCTCTTCATTGTACTCAGAGCCTGCAGGGATGCATTCACGTGCATCCATTAGTTTGGAAGAAGCTGCTGATATCCACTGGCTCTTTTTAGCCATTATCTTGGAGTCGGCTACAGTCTCCAGTGCTGCTTTTACAGTAGACTGAAGATGGCACCAAGCTTCTTCTGGATGAGTGACAGTCTTTTGTTCCGATAACTGCCTAGCCAACTTCTCACTGAACACGGCTTTGGTGTTTTCGTTGTCCAGCAGAACTCGTAGTGGTTTTGTTGCCAAATTTTTTCTACGTCCATTGAGACGCAGGCATATACGTGCTCGGACCAACGCATGATCGCTGTCCAAACACGTACTCCAGAAGGAGCGGCAGTCTTCCACCGATCCTCTCCAGCGATGACTAATAGCAATGTGGTCTATCTGTGTCCATCGCTGAGTCGAGCTCGGTGGACGCCAGGTCAGACAGTGCCTTTCTTTATGTCTGAAATTTGTGCTGGCTAAAAATAGGCGGTTATCTGAGCATAGTTGTAATAGGCGATCACCGTTATCTGTACGTTCAGCTGGGATTCCGAAAGTGCCACCTAAGTGCCTTTCTGCCTCACTCAGTCTACCCACCTGTGCGTTGAGGTCACCTGCAACAACCACTACGTCCGAACGTTTGGCTTTCGAGAGGAGGTTAGACAGTTTATGGTAGAACTCGTCCTTCACTTCATCCGAGCTGCAGTCAGTGGGTGCGTAAGCAGAGATTACAAAGAGACAACGGCGAGTCTCACTATTCCTTTTAGTTCTCACTGTGCCGTTCAGCCTCATAGCGCAGAGGCGACTATCAACTGGGATCCAGTCTAGTAGTGAGTTTTCTGCCCTGGTGCTTAATGCTATACCTACACCTGCAAGACCACGAGAGCTAGCTATCGAATCTCCAGAAACTCGAAGGGTGAATTTTGCAGATTCACCAGATTGGTCAGGAGAGGTCAGGTGAATAACCACACTTGGGTCCTGTATGCGTGTCTCACAAACACAGCACACATCCATGCCCGAGTTGCTAGAGTCTTTGCTAACGAAGCCTGTTGGCCAATTTGACGGAGGGTGCGGACATTGAAGGCTCCAATATGTAATTTGGAGCGTGGTTTAAGGAGACCAGGGATGCTGTTTTATGTATTAAGGTCTATAGACCGAAGGCTAAACAAAGGAAATACAGTTAATATATGAATAGTTCACTGTTTAAAATAATAATATTGATTGACTTATCCATCGTTTGTCTGTCTATCTAACTGTAGACGTGAAAACATAAAGTATATTTTGACTGGTTGCTCTCTAGACTATGCGTTTCTCTCTATCTCCGTATCAAGATCAATAACATTGTTTTATGCAAAACTAGGGCGTCACAACAGTACCAATGGATCCACAGTGAGGATTGTTTCTTGGAATTCTTTTCCAACAGCCATTTCTTTCTCACCAGGGAGAAATAGGTACTGCCTCATATAGCATCTGCCGACATCAAACCAGCGGTGAACACAGATAGATATTACTAAAAGCCATCTTAGGAGAGAATCGGCGGGGGGTTGTCACTGTTTTTGGAGTACCAGTCTGAACTCCGACCACGCACTAGTACGGGCTCGTGGATGTCTGGGCCTTGTTGGTCGCAGGAAATAGGTGATAATAAAGCATGTCTATGGTCGATTGGTAGATGATAATGCCAAGTACGTATATAGGGTGGAGTTAGCTAAGCATTTACATGAACATGATAACAATGCTCGTCCTGAGAATACCCAGGGTGTTATTAGGTCTGCTATAGAAACGACCGTAATGACAGTCGTAACGTACACCTGATGGTTAGAAAACATCATTAGATTTCCGAAACGTCATCCGAATTTATTAATGCGGGAAAACTGATTCCAACTGGCTCGGACAACATTGAAGAGCGAAAGCAACTTAAACGTAAATTGGATAAGAGTCCTCATAATGACCACGAGCTGTGATGGGTGGCGAAAGCGGGAGAGTTGGAGAAGGCATCAGTGTTGAGTAACAGATGGCAACTATTTGGGCTTATTACGGATACTGGCATCACTAAGATGATGGTTAATGAGACTATCACGGAAGATGATAAGATCGTGATTGCATCCCAGGACAGGTGGCTAGAACGTTGGGGAGAACACTGAACCACAGTTCAGTTGGTCCACAACAACCCTTCCGTTGCCCAATCTGAACCTGAATGAGACTTAGATATCGGTCCCCCAACCCTTATCGAAGTCGAGATGGCTATTCTGAACCTGAGACGATGCAAACCAGCAGCATCTGTCGGTTCGCCATCACGGTATTTTTTAAGAGGGAGGTGGGAAATTACTGATTAAGAGTGATGCAGGTTAATAAAGTGCTCAGGAAATTGAAAGTGGCTCTCTGCCTAGCCTTGACACTACTCACTCGGTGATCCCATTTAACATGAGAAATGCTACAAGGACATCTGTGGCTAGAAGCCTATAACTTCTTCATACCCTACACTTCCGACAGCTACAACCTACAGCCGTATGGTGAACCAGAACGGACTGCGCTGCAGTTCGCTTCTCTGATAGAAAGTTGTATATCTTACAGGTGTCTGAGGTAGTGTTGTTCAGCAGCTCCAAACGGGGCTTTTGTTTTCCATGTAGGATTCCGTCATCAAACAACCCAGGTAGTAAAGGGGTCAACGCACTCTTCCAGTTCACTTCCTATCCTTAAACTGAGAGTAATTGCAGACCAATTCTGGATCATCATGTCTCACTAAACAGGTGCAAAATATCTGTCAAACATATTCAGATTTCCTCTGCATTTTTTCAGCGTCTTTGCCGTCTGCATGTTTAAAGTCCGTTAAGTGACATCTTGGGATCAAGTCAGTCGCTGTAAATTCGTACGTACGTGTGGTTGTGACTATTTGCGCTTCTATAACGAAGTTGGACAGGAATGGTGAAAGTTGGGATCTTTGGCGGACACCATTGGTTGTCGTTATTTCAGAGGACAACTTTCTGTGAACTCTTACATGAGTGCATGAGTTTGAGTAGAGAGCTTTAATTAGTTTTATATACCTGCTTTGTACTCCCTTCATATTCGAACATTGTCACAGTTGAATATCGTCTTCAAGTCGAGATATGGCACGTTTTTGGCACTGGTAAGTATGCTTGTGTCCTGAAGCCTATCAAAGAGTAAAGATCTGATGGACGCACACTCGTTTAGTTGTGAAACCTGGCTGGTTTTCCTTAATTTTTTGTTCTCGAGCATCGAATGACTTTTTCCCCCTAGATCTTGGATATACTTTTGGTGAAACTCGTTCCTCCATAGTGATCAGAGCAAAAATTTTTTTCTTATAGACTGTAATAATGAGTTAACTATAACCATATGATAAAACTATATCTGAGTCCCATCCGTTTATTTAGTACATCACTTACTGCACCTGATAATTTTTTCCATCGTCCTTTGATGGGGAACTGTTCGTTGCTGTTGCTTTGTGTCGTCACAGGTTTGAAAGTGCCTTCTCAACTTCAAGCAGAGTTGGAGTAGTGTAGTCTACATTCCATTCAGGTTCTTAGTAGATGCGGGGCAAATCAAGCGTGGCTGTAGGTCAGTTGAGTTTTTCTTCAAAATGTTTTACTCAAGGCGGCAGCTAACGCTTAGAATTTCCCAATGAATAATATTTGTTCCTCCACTGAGCTTCTCGTCAAATAAATTTGTAGATTGTTTTATGTAAATGGAAGTGCAGATAATAGTGAAAATTCATGTACATATAACTAATTGTAATACATGTCTTAATGTTCATTTATTCCTGTTTGACATATTAGCACTCTTGGCTGATGCATTATTTGTGAGTGCTGATCGACTACTGACTGAACAGTTAGAGCAATATGCATATCTTTACAGTTATGCAGCAATGGTTGTAGAAGAAATCGAACTCACTACTGAACGTCGAATTTCATGTATCCGTACTGAAGTTGATGAGGCGAAGCGGGAAGTTTTAGAAGCCAGTCGCATCTGTAGACAGGTATGTATAATTATCCTGTAGAGAATTAATTAGTTTTTATGCTCTTTAGACTGATGATTACAAAGTTTTGGTCTAGGTGCTCTTAAAACAATAGTTATTTTAACCCGATGATTGGCTAGTCTCATTCCCTTTGATGTGACTATGGGCAATAAATTGTGTCCGAAACGTAATTCAGTAAATAATACTGTTGCACTATGTGATACATCTAATAAAACAACTAAAATAAGTTGTCTACAGCGTTTTTATTTCGTTGACCTTCCAATATGACTTACCATCTGTAGAAGACTTGACGTAGATTGTATCATGTGTTTAAGAATAATAGACTTTGGCCTTATGTTTCTTAATAAATTGGGGCTCTGTACCAGTGTTCCTGCTCCCTCTGTTCTTCTTGGGGAGCAAACTGTCTGGCACAAGTCGGAGTTTGCAACTGAGAAATTCATCTGCAGGTGATATATGATTCGATAGTGAGAATTTGGTATTGATCTATATGTCAACAAGAATTTTTGAAACTTTTCTCCAATGTCTCCCTTCCTTTGTAGTTCTTAAATAAACTCTTTTCAACGTGTGCTCAAAGCGTTCAGCTTGGGCATTCAATTGAGGATGAGCTTATAATATGCAAATGTGATTTATTTTGTCGACTATAGAGAAGTCTACAAATTCATGAGATGCCACCTGAGAACCATTATCAGAAACGATAGTTTTTAGTATGTTAAATTGGCTGAATAATTCTAATAGCCTATGAATAGTCATTATAGGAGCATTTCTCTCTCTCTCTCTCTCTCTCATGATAACAGTTATTCCTAGCTATGTCGTCTGGGTATCAACGACTACAAGGAAGTTATTATGCTTTTACGGGCATGAGAATAACTTTAATTTTGTCGTCATTTTTGCTAAACGTGCGCAATTGTCATGCAGATTAAGTGTAGCTATTGTTTTAGGACAGAATTCTAATTTCTTTTGAAATACATTAGAAAAGTGAAGACGTATTGTCTGAATGAGTTTCTGTAAACCTAAAGATAAACGTGAAATAGAAAATGATTCCTTTTTATCCTATTTAACGCAAATAGGATTTAGTAGCCAGACACAAATCGAGGGCTTTTATCATGTCTATTCCTAACAAATAAAAGCAGAGGAATATCTGACAAAAGTCATTTACCATCGGCGTATTCTCTTCTAAATTGTAAAGGACTATGAGTTTCCTCAATCAGCTTAATAATTGCACCATATGCATTATGAGGGATGTTATGGCAATTATGAATAGCTGGATCATTAAGGACATGATATACTTTACTACCAATTATTGTTACATCTGACGTAGTTTCAGTCCGGAGACGAACTGGAATGAGATTGACAAAAACAGTGAGACGAAATCGATTTTGGTCATATTCTTATTTGAAATTAGCGAATATACCATTAGGTTTTATAAAATTGGGTACATCTTAGGATTTACCTGATTTATTTTGATATCGTTGAAATAAATGATTATGTCATTTGCAGAATACATCGTTGTGACCTTTTTCCATGACATTTCCTACATATATGTTAGAACAGTGTTTTGCGAAATGAGGTTCTCCACATTTCCGAAATGTGGATCTGGCGTATTGCACAGTTGTTTGTTTAGCTGCAGTTAGACTCTGTGTTGTAGGTTTCTGGGGTTGTTTGGACTTCTACACTCCCACTTGATGCTTCCGCTGAGTGTGAATCTTAACTTGCTGATATGCTAAGGCTGTTTTAAGGTTTTTTAATCATCGGCGTTCGGATGTGATTTCCTGAAGTATTACTCGTGCGTCGTCATTAAAACTTGTCAAATGTGATTTCTTTCTCCCGTTCATAATTAAACTAAATAATGACTTCAGATATTTTTTTCATTCATTCATCTCCGCTCTTTATGCCTTCCTACATGATTTGATAATCTGAAGTGTTGTAGCTGAAACGCAGCAGTATCATTTTGTGTTTGTTCATGTATATATCATATTATTTTTTCAATGAACAAAATATTCTCTCGAGATTTCGTTTTGCAATTTTTTTTGTAGTGGAATAACATGTCTGGAAGTGGAGTCAGTTTACGTGCGTTTCGAGATCTTCCATCTCTCTTAAATTGCTTGTCATGTCGGCCTGTTTCATTTGGTGTGTTCCGCTTTGTTCGTGTAGTTTTCCACACTAAGCGTGTTGATTTCGAGTTAAACTTGGACACCATGAAACCTTACTGCATAGTAGTGAACGAACTGGCTGAGGTAAACGAATATTTACGTCCCGCGCTTCTTGCTTTTGTTACAGAGTTACTCGCCTCTTCGGTCGAGGGAATGGAAGACTTAAGCCAGGTACTGTCAATTCTCTTTTCGTTGGTATTTGAGCTGTGAAGTGTTTTACTTTAAGCCTACATTGTTATCAGTTTTATTATAAATCTTCACGAAAGACATCCATAGTTTGTTGATGAAAATGGGATTACGTATCCAAGCTAACACATTATACAAATTAATAAGTCTTCTGAAGATCAGTTCGAGTCATTTGGAGAGAAGAGTGTAGATTTTAGAGTCCTCAAGATCTCTAACTGTAGTATGACCCAAAGCGTATCACAGTGGTGTATATGTGTTGACTCTTTATTATTTTGGGAATTCAGTATATCCCATTAATTTCTGTTCATTGAGTCCTTCTTTGTTTACTTTATCGTCTATTTGTTCCTGTTCACCTTCTCTATCTATGCTGTTGCAATGGGCACATTAAGCTAATGCGTTTTTGTGTGACATTTCTTGTCACTTTGTGACAACATAACAATAGTTTTAAGTATTACTGACTGATGAATTTGTGTACCATATATCAAATACATTTTCTTCCTTCCTTGTTCCACTTATCAATCTTCCGTTCAACGTACATGATGTAGTACAGTTTCCCAGCTACAAAATAATTCTCGTCATTCGTTCTCTTGAAATTGACTTTATTTAAGTAGCGTCAATGAAATGGCCGTTTCTATAGTTCCATATGATAGAATTCACCCATGGTTTCATCCCGGCTGCAATCTGTTGGAGCAAAGGCAGAGATGACAAAGAGAAATCGTTTATCTTGCTGGTTACTTTCTATTCGAAATGAACTTTCTAGCTTAACGGTACGCAGACAACTGTTGACAGGGATCCAGTCGAGTAGTGAAACTTTGGCTTAAGCACTTAGTGTGACAGCTACACCAGCGAGGCCGGTTGTCGATACCAAGGGGTCGTTGACTAAGCGCACACGAAACGTAGTACTTTTAGAGCTGACAGATGGGTAACTAATTCGAAACACTTCACTGGGACCTTGTACGCAGGTCTTTGAGATGAAGCATACATCAATGACAAGGCTTTCCAGAGTTCTAGTTAAACCTGCCTGTTTTCCAGTCTGCATCAAGGTGCGAACGTTGTAGGTAATGGGCTTAAACAGTTTGTGTGGTTTCAGGATAACTGTGTCAGATGGCGCACTGAAAGACGGCCCTATAGCGGCGACTGTTTAGTGACTCAACACTGCACAGTCAGACCAGAAGTCTAAGCTATGGAGAGCAGCTGATTGAAGTGAAGATAAAGACGAAAGCGAAAATGATATTAATTAAAAAACAGTTCATATGTAAAAAGAAATAAAAGCAATATGATAGCAATGAATTGAGTAATCGGTTAAAAAGTTTTCACTGTGGAGACCTTAAGTATTCACAGGAAAGTTGGTTAACCGCTTCGAAATCTTGATTTTATACTGTAAATCCATATTTTGTGTGAGGACAGGCACCCAGACTGAAGTAGGTGATTGTCTTAGGGTACCACTCTCTGAGCCTTTGACTTAAAGCATAATCCACAAGGTAGTTGAGCAACATCAGCATCTGCGTCCCCATGGTTTCTGGTGATCAAAATAGGTTCATATACCACTCGTTCCTTCTGGAACCTGGAGCTCATGTACATCACTTGTTTGGAATCAGGGTTTTTAACTCCCCTAGGGGAACTGTCAGCATCCACCAATCCGACGATGAGTACCAGACATTCGCTTTCACCCTTCCAGTCCTGTGGAAACACCCCACCATGTGGAGGCAGTTAATAGGACTTCTCTGGTGGAGCCTGTAAACACACCGGTGCATTTGGTGGCCTGTACAATCATGCAGACTAGGAACAGGTGTTATTTAAAAAGAGCAATCACTGTCATTTTTTTCCACCGTGTGATTATTTATCATATGCTGTTTTTCTAAGTGTCTTTTTAACTGTTAAATATTTGCGTTTCACAGCTGGAATACAAAAGAATGCTGGTTGGTTTACTTGTACATTTACTATCATGTGGACACGTAATTCCTGTAATAAATACAATGCACAGACTATTTTTACGAAATCGAGTGGATGTTTCAATTGTTCGACATTTTGTTACAGAAGTACGTGTCATTTTAATTCTATCGTGCAATAGTGATTATATTATTATGAAATTTAGAAACAATTTTTGTGCTATAAATGGCATATATCTCTTATGATTGATTAGAGGAAGTCAAAAAAATAGCAAATCTAGAGACCGTGTATGCTGTAGCCTCACTGATTAGACTATAGTTACAGCAGGAGTACTGGTAGACGGAACTAACAAATCGGGAACCTGTATTGGAATTTCGTTAGATTACGCGGTCTGTAGGACTAACGACTTATAGGAACGCCTATTAGACATCAGCTTGGTTTTACTGAACTTCGATCTGTTGCTGGAGCTTTGAAGCAGCTTTAAATGTGTGACCACTATTTCCTCTGTAGAAACCTGTGCTGGTTCACTTTTGTATGAGCTTCCACGTTGATTTTGTCTGTCTGTCCCTTGTTACATCACTGGCATCTTGGGGAACTAGGACCGTTACACAGTGATATAAGATCTCATATTATTTGTGTCCATTTATCTTCACTATATATACTTTTTTTCTTAAATACTGTTGATGCGTCTCAAAGACTTGTTATTCGTGAAAGTTTGTCATATGATATGTCAGTTCTTTTAAATTCTAAAATCATTTTAGTAGAAAGATGTTATTTATATTATGCAACTAGTTCACCTTCAGTTATTTGTTGGTTGAGAACCACAGTAGGAAGCGCAACAAAAAATGATATTCTGAGAAATAGGTAATTTCGTCATTATATATTGATATAATGTCCAACTTTGCTGGCTAATAATACAGAATGAAATATTCTGTCTACGGCTGTCACCATTTTTAGTTGGGGTTTATAAGCAGGAATAACCTGGATTAAGCCTTGCGCAGTGTAATATTCTCTGTCACTTGCAAACTGGATGGCGATAACTAACGGTAAAAGTGAATATTCTTTCTCGTATTCACGTAAGTCTATAATAGAAGTAGATCTTCAATAAAGTTACTCGGGAAAAAAACAAAAAGCACAAAGGCGGTTACAGCGAAATAATTATCTTTTCGATAACTTATTTTCAAAGTTTTCAAATTCATAAATATACAATTCGAAGGACAGACAGTAATAGTGGGAAATTTCAGAAAATTTGTGAAAAGGTTAAGGACTTCGTACTGATAAGTGTCTCTTTATTTCTGGAAAATGACAAAACTAGTAAAAACTAAAAATTACTATGCAACAGTTTTAAGGTCACGATGAACACAATGACCATACATATTTTTCTTAAATGCGAATTTGAAGTTTACCAAAGCTTTGCTACATGCAGATGTTTTTTCCTAACGCCTTTGGAACAATTCCATTGGAACGACTTTTCGGAAGAATTCAGAGACATTCGATTCACTAAATCCTTGGTGACAGAGCTCGAAGTATTTTTATTTTCCCCTTTCAACAGGCAAGCTAAACAGCGTTTGTGGGCGCATTTGTGTAATATATAAGGACTTAGAGATTCTGGTTGAAGATTTAATTACCAAGGTTCCTCTTCACAGAAGATACGTGGATGATATGCAGTATGCAACAAACGGGATTTTATAAGGGGTTTGCTGAAAACTTATCAGTGCATATGTACAGCATATGCAGTGGGGAAAGAAATCAGACTCTTAACAGAGACATTATTGAGTAACACATATCCCCTGAAGTTTAGTAATCGGGGCGAAAATGTTCGAACTTTGCAAACTACTTCAGTACTCCGTTCCGAAAAAGACATGTGCATAACGCTACTACATATTTGGGGGGAATCCAACAGCTATTAATAAAAAGACATTTTATGCAACCAAACCTACTATTCCAGAGAAAATATGACATCAACTCCAGGACAAACCTATTCACCACCTAGATAATTACATCACATCCCGCTGTGTACAGCAATGTACGTACGGATGTGTGTTTGCGTCAGCACATATTGGGAGAAATAATGAGACTATGAAGTCTGGGGTGATAGATAAACAACTATATCGAAGTAGATACAGGGGATAACCCGATTTCATAGTCTCTAAGTAGAAGCCTTAGGAACAGGTCACAGGAATGAAAAGAAAAGAGCGCTTAAACCACTATATATCAGCCGTCAGGACCGTATACTCCGGTCTATTTCAGCCCTCACTGTACGAAAGTTCAAACCACTTTTGCATATTCAAAGAACTCATCCCTACTTTGAACTTTTTTTGGTAATCTTTTTTTATTTTAACGTCAAGTTTGGTATGAAGTATATCATTGAAAGGTAGTAGATAAGATTTATTACTCGGAATAAGAACGATAAACATGCAAGAGAATTCATCGAAGCATAACACTCCAGTTAGATGACAATCAACAGGTAAATGGCCATTGACCAAAACTATAAACTGTTAAAAAGAAATCAGCTAACGACAAATGAAGCAGGCAAGGTCGTAGTCGTAAATTGTGTCTACGGTATACAGTAATTGTTCGGAATAACTATAAAGGTTAACAAATGTTAAAAGAAACCCATTCCAACTCAAGCAATTAACGTTCAAGATCAGATAATAACCTTATATAAGCATTCATGCAGCTTGAAAATGTTTTTTTGATACCGGTGAAGTGACCTAACTTTTTGCCAGACCTCACATCGGTGCATCAAGACATAACAAAACTAAAATCAAAGAGAAAAAAGTTTTTGAAAGTCGTGATAAATGAACAAGAAGCAGTACAGCAGTCATAAATCTGACATGTTTGTTAAGAAAAAGTGCGTGGATACAACTATACCAATGAGATCGATCCTTAGCCGACCAACGATTGTGGTAACCACGTGGGCCCAGATAGGGAAGCCTAAGTTTCCTTCCACTCTGTGGGCAGCGAGGAAATGTCAGTCACTCTTACAACTTTCAGCACTTAAGTTCCTTCTGATCATTATCAGCATTCTAAATCTCTGTCTTCAAATCTTTCCATACCTATCTCGTTATCATTGATATCTTTCAACTCCGTTACCCTCGATCACGGCTTGCATTCATAGAACCCCATTTCTGGTCTCCTGGAACTGCGCCTCAAACTCTGTGTTAGATCTTTTTGTGATTACATTATCCGTCGAATCGGTCAAACACCTTCTCAGGCGACATCTGGTGTTATGGATGTAAGCTGTGTTTGCGAAATACCCACAAGGTACCAACCTGCAGTTATTCCATTGAACTCTTAAGGTTGATATGAAGAATATGCGAAATTCGCTTCTCTAGAGATTCGATGACTGCTTCTTTTGGTCTTGCAAGTCCTAGTGAAGCATTGAGTGCTGAGACAGAAAGTGAAAGCCTCAATTGGATCCCAGTTCACATTCATCTGTGCACTATCAGACTGAGTAGTGCAGTGAGAATGAAAAGGACTAGGAAAACTTACTCTTACTTCATTGTAATTTTCGCTGAGGCTCATTGAATAAATTGAAAGATGAATCATCCTGAAAACTATCAAGCCTCCTACTGACAGCAAAAGTTCAGATGTTTTATATTCCTTTTATTTATTAGAACATAAACAAACAAGGCCACAAAGAGATGCACCATACAAAATAATACAACAACATTATGAAGACATAAAGCGAAGAGAAGTGGATAGAAGATAAAAAACAACAATGAAATTAGAATGATTAGGAAGGCAATCCAACAAGATATATTCAAAACAACACACTCATTACTTTCCAGCAGCAGAAGATAACAGGAAGCTACAGCATGACCGCCACTGGTTTCGATTCTGAGCCATATCTGATAACGTTTTAAGTCACTGAGTTGCATACTCTCTCGAACGCCACCCAGAGAGTCGTGATGCAGCAACAGATGCTAACGTGATACAACTACCTTTCAATCCACGGCGACACATCGCATACTGACCACCCCTCCGCTTCTTACGTCCAGCTCCAGGGTTAGCAAACAGAGCGTTGTAGACCCGTATTACAGTCAGACTAACATCGCGACGGCGTCAAAGGTGACCCTAGATTGACGTACGCTACTCTGGCTTTCGATACGCGGTTGGAAAATTCACCGCCCACACCTCCACCAGCATTCACACAACTACCCAGATACACGAACTTCTCACCTACTAATAAACGGCTCACCACTAAGGGTAAACGCAGGCACAGGCTCTTGCCAATCTTGCAAGAGTACTTTACACTTTAATAGTGCGAAGCAAGTACCATACTTGCGGACACCAATCGTCAACTAATTAAGTGCAACTTGAGCAGCCTGTGTGTTATCGCACAGTAAGACGATATCATCTGCACTTTCAAGGTCGAGTAGGCGTTCTCCGAGTAGTAGATCTACACGATTATGACACACTTTCTTCAGAGCTGTCTTGAGAATACCATCGATGGCAAAGTTAAAGAGGAATGGAGAAATCGGGCAACCCTGTGTAACCCCACTGCTGGTTTGGAACACTGGTGACAGGTGGTTGTATGCACTTACTCTACCTAAGGTTCTTTATTTAGGGCTTTCAAGATGTTAATAAATTTCTCAGATACACCCATCTCCAACAGAGTTCCAGAGTACAACTCTGTCCAACGAATTGAATGCAGCCCTAATGTCCGGAAACATAACGATTGTTGGCCTGGAATACGTGTGGTGATGTTCAAGTATCTGGTGGGGGATGAACACATGGCCAACGGATCCACGACCTGGACGATAACCGGCCAACTCCTTGCGAATCATTTCCTCACGTGTTTTGTAAAATCTGAGTAGTATGATAGCAGCCAATATTTTCGGCGCGACTGATAACAGACTAGTTACATTCATTCGACCAAAACCTAAGTGGAGTGCGGTTCGAACCTAAGATCTACCAGTCGAAAGTTGAGTTCTGTTCATTGAAAACATTTACTGAATCTAACTTTAGCTATCATTGCACGTCAAGTCACGGGGGCGCTTCAGACTTTTACCGTACTTTGTGAGCCACTTCATTCACTGACTAGCCTTCCTTGTCTAGAATTTGTTACCTAACTACGTTATGACACACGCTGGTGCCACCATATGCGATCATTGCTATGAAGATACCTTTGTTCGGAAACCTATTACTTCTTGATATCCTCTACATTCAATGGCCATACCTCACAGCCGTTTAACAGGAAATAATGGACTGCAGCGTGATGTATACCCATTCTACCTATAACAGGAAGTCGGACATCTCGCCGGCACCAGTGACGATGCAAGTTGGCAAATGCCAAATGGTTTTTTCCTTTCCGAGGTGACTCTCCATCAGCCAACAACCTAGGCAATGAAGGGGTCAACGCCTCCCACCATTTCACGTCCTCTCTGTAATGTTAGAGTAGTTGCATGTTCGTCCTGAAGCATCGTCTCACATTTGATAGGCGTAAAACACATTTCAAGAATACTCAAATTTCTGCCGAACTCGTTCAAAACACTGCATTTTGTCAGCTTCTTCACCCACCAGGACGATATCTTCTGCGTACTCCGAGTCAACCAAATACACCCTAGGAAGTAGATCTGAAGACAACTCTACATTTGCTCTTACATAGCTGCGTGAGTTCGGTTGGAAAGCTGTGGTTATCATTATATACTTGCTCGGTGCCCATTTCACAGTAAGACACTGTCACACACCCCACACCGTCGACGGAGTCAAATGCGATTTTCATGTCATGAAATATGGCAGGTGTGGGCTTCTCGTAACCACGCATGTGTTACACAACCTGCCGAATAGTGGAGACTCAGTTGATGCACTCTCAACCAGGTCTGAAACCTACTTGACGTCCTCAAATTCGCCGTTCTCCAGCTTTAGTTATGCACTAGATGACTGCAGAATCAAGGATCTTGGAAACGATGTTAGTCAAACTGGGTCTCTTCCTACTTAGAAACTGGGATGATTAGTGCAGTAAACCAGTCTGACGGGACTACTGATTCCCATTTATAGCCTAGTGCCTCAGTTTCTTTGTTCATTAATCTCCTTCCTTCAGTGAGAGTTGGAGGACCGATATCTACGTGTCATTCAGGTTCGCGTTGGAGGCTGGGTAACTGAAGTGTTGCTGTGGGCCAGCTGGACTGCTTCGTAGTGTTCCGCCCAACGTTTTAGTGTTCCGTCCTGCGAGATCATCAGTGTCTTATCTTTTTCCGCGATATTTTCACAAAACACCATTTTCATCTTACCAGTATCCTTAATAAGCCTAAATAATTGGCAGGTATAACCTGACTGAATACCACATTTGGTCTGCTTAAGATTATAATCTCTACCACGTTGAGATATATGCCTTGCTATCTCCCTAAATGCATATCACACCTCACATGAATATAATTTGTAGAAAAATTATGCTTAGTAATTTTTTTTAGTAGCTAGCTATTCCTTGTAAAAAAAAGGTGAGAAAATCATATAATCCTTTGTTAGTCGTTGAATTCGTTTATATTTGTGCTGTAGCCAATATTTGTTAGTGTCTCGATTTTTAGAAAATTATTGTCTTTTTCTTATTTTAAGGTTCTAAAAGTTGCTGCCCCACCTTACACAACATCCTTTATGCGTACACTACATCCCCTCGTTGTTCACCCAGATATTAGCGATGGATTGAAAGCGGGGAAGGACACAGATTACGTGAACGAATTTCTTGGTACGTTTATCGCTAAGATATTGATAGACTTCTAGTTCATTACTAATCGTTTTAGTACACTTTGTGATTTGTTTTTTTTTTTCCAGAGTATTATGAAAAAGAGAATTCGTTGTCACCAAGCTATTAAAATGTAGTTATTTACTGATGTGTACATACTTATAAATATTTATTTCTTGTCTTGATCTATTTCCTGTATTTTTTGATCATAATAATAGCTTAAAAATCAGTCAGATACGGCTTTTTGTTTTGTCTTCTTCTATAATAGTATGTCTGGGATTTTCGACTTCTTGTGGTGACTATTTAACTCTATGTAGAAGGCTATCTCCCGTTCTTTGTAATGCAAACATAAACTATGAGCACAAAACTGTTTGCGATCAAAATATAAAATTGGCCGGATTGTTTTATTTCATCTATCTAAATATAAATCTATTCTAGTTGAATGTACATTAATTATATTTACGATTCATCAGTAATATGTGTTCGGAAGTAAATTTCTGTGGGACATTATTTATCGAATAGTAATTATGTATTCCTCAACACCAAAGCCTTTTCTAATCAAATTAGAAAAATGTTTGTAGAAAAGTCGAAAAAGCTGTACAGTTCTCTCTCAGCTAAACATTCACACTTTATTGTGCTCACAAGTGATTATGGAAATTTAATTTTTGGTTAGCTCGCACCAAGGCAATTTGAAGTCCACGTAACCATAAGTCTAGATAGTCGTTGATAAAACGACTTTTATTTGTGTATGTTATGTTTGATGTATGTAGATCACTATATTGTTCCCTTAGATGGGGTTTTACTAACCAAGTACCGTGATTGAATGTTTTTATTTCGAGATGATGAAGATACTGACTTCCTTTCTGGTAATTTCCTTTAACGTAAAGAATTTCATCCATCGAAAGAAAAAACCAGCTTTCACCCATCTGTGAATTTTATACAGAAATGTTTACATTAAATAAGTGGTCAAGAAGCCTTCAAATATTCTTATACACTGTCAAAAGCATGTTATAAAAACATTTTTTCTGCAAACCTAAGGCTTTAAAGAGTTGATTAATTCTCGTCACATGATCCTTGAAAATTTGCAATTTCCTTGGTGCCTATTTTTACCTCCCTGAATGTTAAAAATAAAACATTTAATTAAAGTCGAGTTTCTGTCACCTTATATCACTCAAAGGCAAACAATATCTACAGGATGATTCAGTTTTCACGTTTTATTTTGGGCCTATCTTTTGTTGTATTTGAAATCGTAGTCAATAAATATAAGTTTTTTGATTCAATTAGATTTACATTTTTAAGTTGAGCAGCAATTTGTTATATGCTTTTTCGCCTACCGCAGCATGTTTGAGCAATCTACATATCCTTTTCTAGCGTTAGTTGTCAAACAAATCTGCTCCACTCACGAGTAAACTGTTGTTGTCTTAGCGGTAACTAAATATTCCAGTCAGCACAGTAGGATGCACACACGCTGTGAACTACATAAATATAAACTATAACTTATGCACACAGGTAGCTCCGTAAATAACTTTTCATTACTTCCATTGATAGTATACATATTCACTTCAACAAGTGTTTTCTAAAAATTTTGCAAATACATGCTTCTTGTCAATAATTACCAGTTTATAATATTAGAAACTATTTTGTTATTAGTGTAACGTGCATGTGAAGTAAATTATGATTCTTCTAGTGTTCAGCCCATGCTTATCCTGCTTGTGTCTCAAAGTGACAAGTAATACTTTCAGGCTTGATTGATACTTCTTGTTCTCATCCAAAATCTACTGCTATGGGACAGTTACTATCGCTTTTCGTCTCTTCGTTGTAAGAGGGTTCAGGGTGTCCAGATCTAGATCAAGCAACAGTCTATAATGTCTCCGACTGTTGGTCTGAGCCATGTGGAGGAGATGCAGACTAATTGGCTGGGGTCCTCAAGACGATTGGAAACAGTGGTTGAGGACTGTTGATGATATAGCTGAAAATCATTGACAATGGTGCAGATTTATTCACTCATTGGCATCTTCTAAAGCATGAACATTTGCACTAACCATTGTCTTCAAATTGTCTATTCTCTCACACAACTTTGTCTTCTTTGATATCACTGATTTTCTATCCAGCTGTTCTTTGTTTATTTCTGTGGAGTGTGGCAGCTGGAGCCGATACACTTGTGTTTCGGGTTCCAGGTTGATTTTGTCGGTCAGTCGTCACCATAATATCAGTTGTGATTTCATCTCTTTCAGTTGTTTTAACGGAATAACTTGTCGATAAATCATTTGAAGGTAAAATCACAGCTATGAGGTTTGTTTAAGGATATATGGTAGATTAGCTATCATGGTTGATATTTCAATTTGAATCTGAATTTTAAGGGAATGGTGTTGACAGTTCAAAATTTTAGAACCATGACTCCGTTTGTGATGTGACTGAATTTAACTATATTGTCTGATAGTCAGTCTTGGGGGTATTTAGTTATTGGAAGGCGTTGAGTTTTCGTAGCAGCATCTGATTTGGGATATATTCATTCGAACGATTAAAGTGGTTAATGGGATAAACCGATTACGCATATTTTCTACTTGGGTTGCGCAAGCTGGTAGATTTTAGTTAAATATTCGCTGTTCGAAAATGGTAACGCTAAGTGAATGAAATACACTGATTGTAAAGGTTATCACTTACATAACACAACTGTGTATCTATTCTTGGGCTTTTGGCTGAATTTATCCAAACAGTTCTAAATAATATCTCTCTGTCATTATTTTGTGCATATTCTTATATTTTTCCGCGCATGCCTTTATGCTTAATAGGTTAGTTGGCACTAGACTTCTCCATCTTAGTGACACATACCTCTGTAATGGCTTAGGAAAGTAGATCTCTATTGATGACCATTGACTTATCAATCGTTATTTTGGTAAATGATGTCATAAGTTTGGTATTCTGCTTTAAAGCCAACATAAGAGACCATTAAGGCTATCCACTGATAGAAAAATTGGAAAAAAGGTAAATCTTCGTAATATAGTATATTTTCTATTAGGGTTGTACTATCTTCAAATGATGCCGTGACTTCTCTTGATTTCTAAAGTAAATAACATAAATTATGACATAAATAGTTGGTGCAATGAGGAGAAATTGTAAATTCTGTTCATCTACGATGACTAGCTGAATAAGACTTGATTTTACGTGCGTATTGAGTCAGTTATCTTCAAAGTTCAAACTGAAATCAATATAGACCGATGGACAAAACCAACCCAGAACACCAAACAAAAGTGCATTGGTTTACTTTAACACACATCAAACCATTGATTCCTAACATCGCGAAGGCCCCAACCAGGTAGACTACGCGGCTCACACCAACAGTCACAAGCCACATTTTCTGCATACTCAGCCTCCTGCTAACCTAATCCAACTTCAGCTATAATTGTACGTCGAGGCACGGGGGCGCTTCAGACTTTTACCGTACTCTGTGAGCCACTTCATTCACTGACTAGCCTTCCTTGTCTAGAATTTGTTACCTAACTACGTTATGACACACGCTGGTGCCACCATATGCGATCATTGCTATGAAGATACCTTTGTTCGGAAACCTATTACTTCTTGATATCCTCTACATTCAATGGCCATACCTCACAGCCGTTTAACAGGAAATAATGGACTGCAGCGTGATGTATACCCATTCTACCTATAACAGGAAGTCGGACATCTCGCCGGCACCAGTGACGATGCAAGTTGGCAAATGCCAAATGGGCCTCTCGTTTCCGAGCTGAGATCATGTCAGCAACCTGTCTGTTCGGAGCGAGGCAACTTCCCAAGGAAGTATTCGATGCATTCCACCACTTTATCCCTGTCCTTAAACTGGAAGTAGTTGTAGGCCCATCCTGAAGCATCATTTATAGGTGCGAAACGTATACCAAACATCTTCAAGCTTTTGCTCATAGCACCGAGAAGACCCTATATTTTTTCAGCGTCTTCACCTAGCAGGACAATGTCTTCTGCGTACTCCTATTCAGGCAAATGATCTCCAGGGATTTTGCCACTCCCACTGAATTCAGGGGTAACCATTCCGCCAGGCTCTGATCCCAATAAGAAGCGAAAGCAGCCAGAAGAAATTTAAATAAGAGTCTTCGCAAGCTGCTGGTGGGCAGCGAAAGCGGTGGAAAAGGTATCACTATTACGTGATACTTATGTTAAATGCTTATAAATTCCGTGATTGGTTGTTTCATTGAGTTGTAGGATTATATATATATATATATATATATATATATATATATATATATATATATATATATATATATAAAAATTAACTACCGTAAATTAAGTTTACTTGGTGTTTTGATATGACAAAAGTTTGTACTATTAGTACACTTATTTTTCTCATGTATAGGTTTTCGATGAAGCTTGTCATTTGATAGGTGAACTGTATGAAGTACAACTCATGCGTACTCTAGCTTTCATCCACCTGGAATTTTCGATTACTCCCAAATATCCTTCGTCAACCATTGAAGTGTACCTTGGCTTTTTATTCTATACAACCTTTTAATTATGAATGCTTTTCCAAAAATCATTATTGCTGAATTGGTTCATAGATCATAATCGAAATATTACCATTGGTACCTGCCATGATCTGAAGTCGGTAGTCACTACTACCTCTCTTTTTAAAAACAGTCTCAGTTTAGGCTGACTCTGGATTTTGTAAATCCTAGTCAATAGTTTTACGCAGTAAATGAGAAAAAAGTGGGAATTAAAACAGAATTTATCGAGTTAAGCATTGCTGTCTTATCGTTTTGGATTTCGTTAATACTACTGGAATCGATTGGTATATCTAGAATACGAAATACCGTCGAGTTAGTCACTTTAGTTAACGGGTAGTGTTTGATCAGTTTCAGTTCATAGTAGTCACATGTGAAGATCGATTATCAGACTGAAGGACATTTCATATATTAATGAAGATTTACGATCGAGTTATTATTAGTGATGAAACTCATAGGCATTATGCCCAGTTTTTTCGTGAAACATTAGTTCGTGAGCACTGTATTTCACTGTCCTTAGGTTTGAATTAGAGTAATTCAGATGCAAATAAATCTTGTCAAGAGCGAGTGCCAGTGGTAGAACTGCGTAAATCTGACATGCCGTTCGACATGAATGCACCATTGATAACTGTAATTTTCACATTAATGGTGGATAATAGCTAGCAGTTAGATCCAGGACACGTTTCATTCGATTCTGACTCGTCAGCTGGATATACTTGCGTCCCAGTGAGTCATGTTCCCGAACAGGATGAAATGCGCATCCTCGATTCCACTGCTAACCACTCTCCTTCATTAATATCGAAACTACAGGCACCGCCAACATGAAGGCATCCACACAGGAGCCCATATGTTACTAGCAGCTGATCAGTTCGGTCCAATCGACGACGAAAATTTACCAGCTGTATATAAAATATGTAACATGCTTTATGCTATAACTGTAGGTAGTCTAAAAAGCCTACCTGAAGATTGACGTATCTTTAGTCATGTATATAGTATTGAGATTTACAACTTACTTTCATTGGGAATGCAGTGGACTTAAGCCCTGTTGTACATTTTATTGGGGAGGTTACTGTTTTCAACGATGTTTGTCGCTGTAGCTTTCTTGTAGTTACAATAAAATTGGTCAGACTTTGTCTTGTACTTTTATTTCGTTTTTTGTCGCATTCTTTCCAAGCGATAAACCCATTTTCTAGCCTGAAATCTCTTGTTTTCCAACTTGACAGCCAAGCCAATGCACGTGGAAAACGTTTTATGTGTCTAAACTTTAGTTTTCCGATCAGTCGCGGATTTACAGCATTCAGCTCATAATGTAAATTGAATACATTCTCTTTAACTGGAGAATTCTTCTGTACTCTTTTCTTGATCCCTGAAATTCTTGCATTTTCTTCAGAATAGTTTCTCCAGGTTGCATCATCATTTCCACATACAAAGCAGTCCCAACTTGTTCTTGTAGGGTATGGATCCTGTGAAGAAAAAGTAATCTGATCAGTTAAACATGTGATGATCCACAAAGCTTACGATCACAAAATGTTTAATTTGAAGTAAAAAAAGTTAACTTTCTAAACACACACTTCACCACTTGCTCAGGTAAGTTATGGATAAGGTCTTGAGAATCTAAATATGATGAAACGTTAGTGATGTAATCAGAATAGGCATGAAATAAAACTGAACAATTCAAATTTTTGTACCACGTTTGCAACACTCAGTGTCTCTTCTGTTTACATAGTATTCTGTTTATAACTATACATAAAGCTCCCCAAGCGTGCATCGATCATATTTTTACATTAAAACAGTTTCTGGAGAAAAAACGTAATAACCAGTGGCCGACACTGGCCATATTTCTTGACCTGAAGGATGTATTTGATTCATTTAACCTTAAGGTGTTGTGGCAGTGTCTGACTGTAACGCGAGTACCGAGCAAGTATTTAACGCTAATCAAAGCTCTCAACTATAACTAATACTTCCATGTAAAGGACCTATGGATAGTTGCCTTCAGAACTGACGACAGTTAATATGTCAACCACAGGTGTACATTGTCACCGTTCCTATTTAACTTCGTCATAGACGTATTATTGGATATAAAATCCCCGTCTAAGTAGAAGACATGGAGCTGTTGCACGGTTTTGTTCATAGAAGTCTTGGCAGCATTGCTTGTATTTCGTGGAATCACAGTGTGAGCTATCATGAGGTCAGGTGAAAAGTACTAGGCAAGATGGGCAAGTCGATTGATTAGGTTGTGAATCAGAGTCGACTGAGATGGCTTGAACGTGCACTGCTCATTCCAAGGCACCTGAATGTAGTAAGTTGGAGAAAGTTTGATTATGTTGGAATAGGGTTCAAGGTGTCCAGATCATGATCTGTCACCAATCGATGAAGTCTCTGACTGTTGGTCTGAGTCATGTGGAGGAGATGCAGACTAATTGGCTGGGGTCCTCAAGACGATTGGAAACAGTGGTTGAGGACTTGATGAAATGGCTGGAAATCATCTACAATGATGCAGATCTTCAGTATCGAGCGTAGGCAGCTGTTGAAGAAACTCTATAAATTCTTGGAAGTGTTTTCGTGACGTGCCAAGTTTCTCAACCACAAAGCAGCACTGACTTGACATTGGTATTGAATATACGGATCTCGGTAACGCTGTATGCTGAGTGCAGTAGATCTCCACGCTGATTTCAGGTTAGTGAGAACCTGTCTTGCTTTTCCCATACTGGTTTTGACATCCTCATCTGTGCCGCCGCCTGTAGTTGAAACGATGCTGCCTAGGTAGGTGGAAGAGACTACTTCCTTTAGATTTCTCTCGTTGATGGTGAATAGTACTTGTTGTTGGTTGGGTATCTTCATCCTCTCTCTCCTCTCTATGTCCACTTGAAGTCCCGTCTTCCTTGCCTCTTTGGTCAACTTGTTGGTTTTCACCTGTAGATCTTTCGAGTTTTCGAGACACGACATTAGACATAAATCGTCATCGGCGAAATCCAAATCTTCTAGGGTCTTCCCATCGGTCCAGCGTACGCCTCTCTTCTCGCTCCTCACAGTTTGTTACATAATCCAGTCCAGTCAACCACTATCACGAAAATCATCGGTGATAGTAGGCAACCTTGTCTTACTCCTGTCTTCACTTCGAAGGCATCACTCAGATTTCCATTGTGGATCACTTGGCATATAGCATCATATAGCATATAGCTGCTGTTGAATGGGATTGATCAAGGTTTGTAGCACTCCGCAGTGTTGAAGCAACTGCCAAAGTACTTCTCAGTCAACGCTGTCGAAGGCTTTTTCAAAATCGATGAAGTTGAGGCACAGGGTTGACTACCTTTCTCTACTCTGTTCTATGATGATGCGAAGCGTTGCAATTTGGTCCGCACATAAATTGTTTCTCCTGAAGCCAGCCAGCCTGTTCCGGTGGTAATTTTTGAATGGAGAGTATTATTTAGTCTCTAGTATGCTGCAGCTTAGTATTTTGCTTGGGATCGACAGCAGCATGATTCCTCGCCAGTTCTTGTAAAGACTTAGGTCGCCTTTCCCTGGGGGGTTTGACAAGGTAGCCCTTCTCCCAATCTGCAGGTACCTTCCCTTCCTTCCAAACCTTTTTCAGTAGTGGTGTGAGCATGTCAGCTGTTGTCTCTGCGTCTGTTTTTAGTGCTTCTGGCGGAATTCCATCTGGTCCTGCTACTTTGCCAGATTTCAGCAGTTTTATGGCATTCTGGACTTCGGATTTTGTCGTTGGGCCTATGTTCACTGGTAGTTCAGTGGCTGTAGGTAGTATTTCTGGACGAGTTGCAGGTGGTGGTCGATTCAATGAGCTTTTTGAAGTGGTCAGCCCATTGTTTCCTTTGTTCCTCCTATTTGGTAACGAGGTTTCCTTCACTATCTTTCATTGGTTTAATCTATGTTGATCTCTTCCCAGATAGTAACCTGGTTATTTGATATAATGTTGTCAGGTCTCTCCTACCAGCAGTCTGTTCTGCTTCACCTGCCAATGTATCGTAGAAGTGTCTTTTGTCTTTCCGTGCACTCTTTAACTTCTTTGTCCAGTGTTTTGTACGTTGTACTCAGTTCGGCTTTTCGTTGTGCATCTTTGCACTGGTTCATCTTCTGCTTCATCATCTTCCTCTCTCTCCTCCATCAGCTTGCATGTGCCTGTTGAGATCCATTCCTTGTCTTGTTTCCTTTTCCTTCCTAATACGGTTATGCAGGTTTCCTTCCACATCCCTTTCAAAGAGTTCCAGTGTTCTTCCTCGTCCGATCTTTCAGGGATGTTGCTCAATATCTCCCATTTTGTTCTGATGGGTGACGTGAAGATGTCATTTGTAGTTTTGTCCTTCAGTTCCGTTTCTGTTCTGGGTGTTAAACTTGAACTATGGTCTATCATTAACCTCTTTCAACGCTTTCAACTTGATTTGGAAGGTTGCTTGCATTGGATAATGGTCTGAACCTACATCCTCTTCTAGATCTGATCTTGTGTCCAGTAGGCTGCGTCTCACTATCTTCACATTGAGATGAAGTCGATCTGATTTTTAGTGTATCCTGGTGTTTGGTGAAATCGATGTCGCTTTGTGAATATCCTTGTGTTTGTACACTACCTCCAATCACCAAATTGTTGAATGCTCAGAAATCTGAAACAGTTCTCCGTTCTCGTTCATTTCACCGAGTGCTTCTCGACCTCTAGTTAGTTCTCTTCCTGTGCTGTCCGCTCCCAGTTTGGCGTTCATGTCGCCCATTAGGATTCTGACGTCGCCAACTTGAGTCTTGTCTGGTACGGATCGCAGTTGTCTGTAGAATTGCTTCTTCTTCTCTTAATCTGCATTATTTGTTGGCGCGTAGCACTGAATGATTGTGACTTTCCTTTATTTTGAGTTGAATCTTGCTCTCAATATCCTGATGCTGGAGAAGATTGGTTCATACTGCATGAGAGAGAGCCTTCGACGCTGTTAGGGACATCATTATTTTGAATTGAATTTCAATAATAACAACTGATATGACATTAGCCTCCATATAAGATTTTCTTGAAGAGAATTCCTCCCAACTGTGTAATATTATTAAAAAACTGATAAACTAAATCTCAATATTTCTGACGCAAATTACACAAGATATAACTTTAGCATCTGAAGAAGTTGTCGAAAGTAGTATTCTTTGTTTATTAAAATGTCTTTTCAGATAAGTAGTACGTAGCAATATTTAATATATTTTAAGAAAAATACTTACTGATATCTCATTATGTTTACTTGGTTTTCTCATTTGAAATAATTCAAAATAACCAGCTTCTTTGAGTTCTTCCACAAGAATATCATGGTCGCTAGACTTAGGATAAGACTGGGTAGCTATAATGAAAAAACTTGGTTGCTTTTTCGGCTTCTTCATTGACTTAAATCTCAGTGAATTCCATGTGAGCGGTTTAGGACCTCTCTGTAATCCTTGATTATTTATAATCTCCGAGTGTCTTGTCAGTGTTCCACAAACAGATACTGATCGATTTGCAGCAATGTTATTTTCATTGTAGAGATGAGCAGTGTATGTCTGTGACATATTTGGATCCCTTTCAGCATACGATAAGTTACGTAAGCTGTTGTTTATCAATTCAGTCCACAAGATACGCAGAATTGTCATTGATGGATGATTTACGTGGACAGGCTTCTGACACATATACTGTACTTCCAGTACCAGCAACTAAAAATAGAAATTAATACTTTTGATGTAACTTTTTAGCGTGAGGTGGTGAAAATTCTACTACAGTATTTATAGATTGGACACAACATCATAAAGCGTGTTTGCCTCTACCTAAAAAAGGATAAGTTCTACTTAAATGTTTATAATTCCATTTTAGATTGTGTACATTAGTTTTCAAAACTCGCCTAGTTCACTAGCCGGTCTTTAACCCGGATAACGAGGGAAGGTTGAGCATAGGGCTAGCAACCCTACCCCGGAAAATCAATCAAATCGCTAGAAAAGTTCCAAAGCACAGACAAAATACAAAAAAATAAACCTATTCCTCTCTGGAATCGAGGAGACGAAATGACACCGGTTGGTGGAAGCCTTCGGGAAGCCAAGTGACCGATGTATCTTCTTTCCAGAGTAATTCCAGAGAGTAGTACGCATCGTACTAAAAAAATATTGCATAAGAAGATTATCAACTCGCATTTTTGATAATCAAGCAGAATTAAGCATATGGGGAATGAAAATGTAATTAACGTACTTGCATCCATATGCCAAAATGTCTTGTGTTCACACTAAAATATTTATTTTCTGCAGATCCGGGATACAAACATTGAGGATGATGCCTGTTGCAAGCAAAATGCAGGATCATGTTTGTAGAAGCTCTATTTAACGATTTTCTGTTCTGTTTTGATGAAGTATTGATAATGATTTCAGATCTTGAATTTTTAAGCGTACTGCTCAAATCGCTTTCTGTTCCATAAGTGTCCGAAACGTTTTCTTCCTGATTTGGTAAATAGGCGGTTAACTTCGGTCCTGAACACTTTTCTACCGTCACTGCGACTGGAATCGGAAGATAACTGTGCACATACGCCATATATTCAAGCAGTTTATCATAATGACGGGCATGAAAGCGCTGTATTGGATCATCAGTCCAGTTTATTGATAGCTGTGGAGCTGACTTAACTGACTGATTTTTAGGATTAATGCTATGGAACATTAATGTCGAGTTTCCGAATAAAATGGATTGTAAACTTTGCTCTTTGCCACTAATTATGCCTGCTTTCGCTTGCTTATTGTCAGTGAGCAGAAATTCTTTCTTGGTACTAATAATATCTTGTTTAAATAAATCCTCACTTGATATAGAACAACTTGTTTTAGCTTTCATGACAGACATCTGAGAAATTTTATGTGAAAGATTCTGTGAAGAATCCCAGTAATGATCATAAGTGTATGTATTTTTGGCCTCATTCAATGAGCATATACTGGAAATTGACGTGTGTTGGCTTCTTTGATTTGTGACCTCATAAATGATTGGCGTTAACCTGAGATTTTTTCGAAAATTTTGAGGCTTAGAAACTGATCCAAGGCTGCTGCTGGACTCGCAATCACTATGTGAATTCATCTGTACTTCGGACACAGTTATTTCTTCTGCATATTGTTCTGAAGTGTTACCAGTTCCTTCATGATATTCTCTTGAACCACATGAACTATAACTCTCAGGTTGGGAAGAGCACAAGGTTTCATTAGGACCCATGGTTCCAGGTAATGTTTCGTAAGATTCAAACATTTGGGGCGACCTAATACAATAGAAAAAAACAAAATTATTGGTTAGCAACAAATTTTAATACCACTGAAGATGGTTTCAATACAAACAGAAGTTCAAAATGTAAGCACATATTTTCAAATTTTGAGACGTGGTACTCATAAGTGATCTTGATAATAAAAAATACTGTATAAAAGACGTACAATAAACTACATTTCCGCTTATTACATGGTCGTTAGCGTATACGTTTGCTATCAGTGACTCTCTTTCTTGCACTATGTGAAGAAAAATAAGGTCTAAACCAAGAAAGCTTCAAAAATGCGCCCAGGTTTTTCATTAAGTTATAATCGAAACCTTATTTCATGCCATTTCGGGTGACCGCAATTTCACTTGCATAATACAGTTTTGAAATGAGTTGGTTTGACAGGGAAATTTGAAAGTGAACTCTTGAAGAATATTATTCACAGGTTTCAACTGTGTCTTGAAATAATTCGAAATAAATTAGTACCTAATCCTAAATGGTGGTAGATTGCTATGAAATTTTAAGGGAGTCTTAATTTGGGAAATATTCAGACAAAAGTCATCTATGTGAAACAGTCTATGAAAACGATTTTTAATTGTTCCACACAGGTTCATCTGGTATCAGTGAAGTATCTTCTAGTCTTTATGACACTAAAAAATTAATTCCACACACTTATCCCACATTACAAACTCGAACAGACAAATAACAATCGTTGTTATTTCCCAAATTAAGACTCCCTTAAAATTTCATAGCAATCTACCACCATTTAGGATTAGGTACTAATTTATTTCGAATTATTTCAAGACACAGTTGAAACCTGTGAATAATATTCTTCAAGAGTTCACTTTCAAATTTCCCTGTCAAACCAACTCATTTCAAAACTGTATTATGCAAGTGAAATTGCGGTCACCCGAAATGGCATAAAATAAGGTTTCGATTATAACTTAATGGAAAACCTAAGTGCATAGCTTCACTTAGTTAACTGCGTAACTGAGAGTTGATAATGTCACTAAGAGGGTTTTTTAATAATTTAGAATGAACTACTAACTCGTTTCACTACCACTTAACAGACAAGTATTTTATTCTTTGCTAACGATTTTTATGAATGTCTAGTTCACCTTCCTGGCACCAAAAGGCAACTAGGGCTAAAATAAATAGATTAAATTAACTAAATATTAACTAAATAACTTTCTAACTCGTCTCCGGATGCTTAAGATGTTTTATGTTTTGTTCTAACGAGGATGCATCCAAGCAGGTTTCGACGCCATTTTGCGCTCTCTTTGTACTGGTCAACATGCATATCCTCAGAGTCCCTAGTTCAGCCATACTAGCCAGGTAAGTTGGAAAAACACTTACTGTAACAATCACTATTACATTTATTCCATTTAAATATATTGCTCCTTTGAATATGCTCCTGAATACCAGTCCTTTTGATTTGTTTTTCATTATTACAGCTTACACATTAAGTAAGGTACTGAATAAGCAGCTGATAGAGCACATGCAGTTAGGTAAGGTTGGTTAAGCATTGCGTAATAGTAACACAACCAGTCCCTCTATGACTATATGAGAAAATAAATATAGTTGTTATACAAAGTATAAACATAACGAGATGGTAAATATGCTTTAACTGTCAGAACTTAATCGAGAATTAGTTCAATAATCGGCTGAATACACAATATATATATATATATATATATATATATATATATATATATATATATATATATATATATATATATAAAACAAGATAGCACACGATGCACTAATTACCAGGTAACATTCACAACGATACTTGAAGCATGTGCTCAGAAACCTGTTTATTGATTTTTCAGATCGTAAAAACAGCTTTAATGATTACACTCAACTTACAGTTAAACAATCATAATCGATACATACAACAAAATGAAGTTTTCTAAGTAGCCAATAGTCCATAGAAGCTGGTTTTCGCGAATCGGATTTAATCTGTTTGGTGAAAATAATACTTTCGTATTCATGTATCAGGTAAGTTCATCCAAACAGTTACATTTAATAATTATAGGCCTATCATCTAAATACCTCAACCAAATTCTTAGAGGAGTAAGACATTTCGCTGCTGCATTAATGCTCACTGAGTATATGAACAAGTTAGCTACTATTGTGGACACTGGAGATCCAAATGGTATGTCATCTGTCTGTCTCTAAAAATCCCTGAACATAATTCTAGAAACTTTAGAATTTATCTTGGATCTGATGCTCAACATGATCTTCGATCAGTACCTGACAATAGTAGGTTACGAATGATGTCTAATTCATCTCCCATAGGTACACTGCTAAGTAGAGAGCAACCATCCAAAACTGTCATTATTCTGACTATTTTAATGTGAGATGAGATGATTTAGTTCCTGGATTCAGATGAATTCTGTACTACATATTTTAATTTCTTTTCTTGCAGTTTTACGATCCATATGACATGTGCCTTTAAGACTGTTTGTGGGTTTGTCACCGACATATAATTTAGCGAAATACTTATCAGAAATCCTAAAACAGCATGAATCGAAACTGAAATGTATGGTGAAGAATTTGTCTAAATTCGGGAACAGCTTCACAAATATTTTTCTGTAATTTTCCCGAAGAAGCATGGACTAGACTTCCATGCGAAACACTGAAGTGTTTGCAAATATAACTTATTTAACAACTGTTAGAAAAATAACGGGCAAATGAATGATTTCCATAGTATTTTTAGTATACACAAAAGTAGAATAGGCACTAAATACACAAAATCGATCTGAGAAATAGTTACATATGTTAATTGGCTCATCTAATTATAAAACACTGTAGTCTAATAGAACGGCGTTGTACTAGAATTGTTTAACATCTAACACAAAATTTATAACTAGTGCTAATGCATATGGTTTCATATATATATATATATATATATATATATATATATATATATATATATATATATATATATATATGAGAAGAAACAGTGTGAATACACAAATCACATTTTGTAGTAGTATTTTAGTTTAAATAAATCATTTCGCTCAGTAAATGTGTGTTTTACTTCATCATTATGTATGTAGATTTCAACGTGTACATAAATGATGCTTTTCAGTGAAATATTCCCAAGCGTAATTACTGAGCAAACTATCCCCGAATTCTAACGATATTTAACATCTGTGTCGAACTAACAACCTAGTTGACAAATATTTAAAACTTGATGATGGTTTCTTACCACGGACGTTTCTGCAGCATTGCTCGCATTTCGTGGAATCACAGTGTGAGCTATCATGAGGTCAGGTGAAAAGTACTAGGCAAGATGGGCAAGTCGATTGATTAGGTTGTGAATCAGAGTCGACTGAGATGGCTTGAACGTGCACTGCTCATTCCAAGGCACCTGAATGTAGTAAGTTGGAGAAAGTTTGATTATGTTGGAATAGGGTTCAAGGTGTCCAGATCATGATCTGTCACCAATCGATGAAGTCTCTGACTGTTGGTCTGAGTCATGTGGAGGAGATGCAGACTAATTGGCTGGGGTCCTCAAGACGATTGGAAACAGTGGTTGAGGACTGTTGATGATATAGCTGAAAATCATTGACAATGGTGCAGATTTATTCACTCATTGGCATCTTCTAAAGCATGAACATTTGCACTAACCATTGTCTTCAAATTGTCTATTCTCTCACACAACTTTGTCTTCTTTGATATCACTGATTTTCTATCCAGCTGTTCTTTGTTTATTTCTGTGGAGTGTGGCAACTGGAGTCGACGTACTTGTGTTTCGGGTTCCAGGTTGATTTCGTCTGTCTGTCTGCCCGCCTGATGCGTTTGGATATTTCATATAGAGTTTCTTGGTTTTTTCATATTTTGTTATTCAGAAACTTTTGCCAGTCTTGCATTTGTCACTCACATGCACAAAATTTATTGACCGTATATTAAGACGTCCGAACAAGAAAGAAAATTAAAGCTAATTGTTTAATTCATGTAAATCGACGTGGCTTACTGAATGACTGCTATGGTTATAGGTAACATTCACGGACCTGTGTAAATGAAACCTTAACCAACAGAGATCAAGCAATTCGATCCAGTATAGCAACGAAAAATTACATGTGTCGTTATATAATGACTGATGCCGGTTGTATAGCAGTTGGATCTGTTATCTCAGCTGTCTAGTATGTTATACTTTGGCGCTTTATGCGACAGCTGCTGGGTTTCAGTCTTAGTGGGAAAACCACCTCTCACTGCGGTGCCAGCACATTCAGCTGACATATTCCTAATAGGACAAAACGCGCTTCATATATTCAACCGCTAGACACCTAGTAAATTAAAATTAATTCCAGTTCCCAAGTATGGTATTACCTGACTACGGCTTCCTTTCGTTTGCGCTGGAAAGTACTTATATGTGATACCTAAGAAATAAATTTCAGGGTAAAGTTCTCTTTTAAGACATATAATGAAGTTTGCTAACTAAACATCGGTCAGAACAGAGCATGCATTGTAAAAATGGTAGTTACATCCGCAAAAATGTAGATAGGGTAATGAATACTACTTACAATAATGCATATAAGTAGCGTAGCAACGTCGGAATAGATAGCGATCGACTGATGAGAAATTAGACGAAAAGAATATACAATACTGGATTGGAATATAAGCACAAGAGTCATGTGAAATGACACGTAGAAACAAATAATATTTTCGAATGGATAACTTATTGTTGTGTTAAGTATTTTTACCATATTCACTTGTAGCTGATGTATATGTATAAGATCCCGATGGGCAGAAAAATAAGTTTTCGACGTTTCGCGACTTCATGGAAATTGCCTTCTCTGAGAATGTGGTTACAGTAAGTAGAAGATAGGTGTTAATCGCAACGGGAATGACTTAAAACTTATCCCTGATATTTCAATGATTCTACTACTCATATGATAAATGAAAGAGAAGTAGATCTGTCATAAAGCAGGTGTGCAAGATATGGAATTAACTTTGATATGAATAAGAATAATCAATTCTGCGCAAAAAGGCATCAAGTGAGTGATATTGTTTCATTGTGTGAAATGTCCAAGAAACGTGAAACTAAACACTACCGAAGTGCCGAAGACATATTATAACAATAACTTAATTGCACTTGCCAACACCTTTATTCCCAGGGAAATTTTTACGTGATAGTATTACAGTTTTTGTGCCAATAAATTGCCAATATATCCCATAAAAAAGATTCTAACTAATGCATATTCGAAGTTGCCGTGGCTTGCAACATCAGTGATCACTTCTGAACATTTAACTGCCTTTTATTAAATGATACTATTAACTTCATTTTGAACAATGTTTTAGGATACAGCATGGCATTCTAAGCATACAGTATTGCAAAGCGCAAAAAAATAAAAGTAACTTAAGCTACGTATGACTTCTACAGAACAAAGCAATAAGTGTCCACAGTGGTTGTAATAAAAACAGTAGTACTAATAACAGTACAGGTTAGGAATACACAAATAATACCAGGTGATGTAGTAATTATATGTACTGCTTATGACAAAGCTAATAATTACGTTCGTTCTTTCTTCATATAAGACACCAAGGAAATAAAATGCATCGGCAGTTTTGCCTTTAGTAGTAAGTGTACACAGACTTCCAGATGAACCGTAAAATTATTACACTTGGCATCTGTTTTCTTTGCATAAGCTGTTTAATTTGTCCGCGATGAACAGGGCAAGCATAAATGCTCTAAGTTTTCAAACCATATGCATATATGCATACATATTTGATAAAATTTCCAAGTCCACTACCTTAGTCAAAAAATGTTCCAGTGAATTATGACGTGCTATGTAGAAGCAACAATAACCCGCCAAATAGCTACGAAGTTCCTGATTTACAAATGAAAAGTGATTTTCCCCTGAGAAATAAAGAACAAGAGAAATGTCAAATACACGGAGTTATCAGCATGGCTTTCACAGGCGCTACCCTTTCTAAGCAAACGTCACAATCAGAGAAATTTAGGTTAAGTTCAGAGACACTGTCCTCTGTTGTTCCCCATATATATATATATATATATATATATATATATATATATATATATATATATATATATATATATGAACTGGCGAATATCATGAAATCTCCCTTGGTTCTTTTCGATGACGATTTAAAAAACTGGCGGGAGATCAGGAATGATGAGGATGTAAGTGCATTTAGCGTCACGTAATTCTCCAGAATTAATAACTTGGGGTTCGACAAGATTCAACATTCATGCTGACCTTCATGGTTTTATCAGACTCGCTAAGATGAAGGCACACTGTCAAGCCTGAACGCCATTTGGCATGCTGTCGTGTTACATTGCGCTGCTCGTAACTGACTATCTATCCAGCTAGGTGAAACGAATCGGTATCTATCACTGCAGGTAAATGTGTGAGCATGCACATGGGACATATATAACAACACCTACGGTATTGGTGGGACTCCTCTACCATCAGCACTAATCCGCACTGACATAAGAGTCACAGTGAGATGTGATTTGAAAACCATGGCACACTTAGGTTGATGGCATCTCGGAGTTTTAGGGCACTTCGGACATTAGGCAGAACATTTACAAAACTATGTGGTGATATCTTCACCATCTTATACACGTCCTCAGTTTCGTCCAAACTAGAAAACTGTGAATATGTAGCATATACTCGTCTGAAGTATGACTCAGACCTTCTGGAAATAGTCTAGAAGATATTAACACGTATAATCTCTATGATGGCCAGTCTCAATCGCGGAGATCCACTTCAGGAGCTAAACCATTTCTCTTCATCATATCTCAGACAGTGGGGAGATGTAATCATGCTATACAAGATCCCAAGTGTTTTCAAACTTAATCTATCTTATATTTTTCTCCGTACTAGCTCGAGACATCTCAGAGGATATGGATGGAAAATACAATATCAAAGAACGAACACAGTCTCCACAAAGTACCGGTTCTCGCATCGAGTAATCAATCCCTGGGACCACGTACCAGAAGAAATGTTGTCCGCATCATCAGTAGACGTTTTCGAAAGAGGAGTAGACAGGCATAGAGATTTGATGAAAAATGGCCAATACTAACTCACAACCATCTATCCTCAAATAACAAATCTGAGTCTGATGTCAATGTAAGTGGAAAGTAGTAGAAAATCACTGACATAAGATCTTTGTAGTGCAACCTAAAAATACGATACAGTTCCTCAAAGTTCTACTCGATTGCGATTTTAGTCTACGCTTTGTTAGATAATGATTTCAATTTATGTGCAATTTATGAAAACAGGAAGTGAATTTTTTCTCGCTTTTGACATTTTTGCTTTTGTTGTGTAATCCACATCAAGAGCTTCCTTATAAACCTTCGCTCGAAGTACTTGAGTGAGTGTTCGAAGTTTAATCATTTTTTGAGGCTTAAGGCTAGTCTTTGTGTTGTCACAACTTAAGTCCCTTTGTCAGGATTTTGACCGAGTACTTCAGTTAGTACACGCACTAGTGAATAACATGGCAAGCGATAAGCATGTTTGCGGCCATCTCGGCTGTAAATTTCCAGTGGATGAAGGTAGGCAATGTGATGCGTGTAAAGGTTGGTTCCACAAAGTTTGTAACGGATTGACACCGACCGTGTACAAGCATTGTAGCAAACCAGCTTCTCCCTGGTCACGTGATTTCTGCTACAAGCCGTTGCCAATCCTCATCAAGAAGGCTGTTAAAAATTTACTTGTCGAATAACGCTACATGGAAATGAAAGCTGTCATAATAATGAGGCATCAGATGATGACGCTGCAAGTGTTATTGTTAATATATCTGACACAGGACCTCTCAGTGGACTAATAGATGCTGGTGGTCCAGTTAGTGAAATTACACCAGTCTTGAAGCGCACTCTACGCAGGAGAAAACCAAGGGCAAATGGTTCACCAACCATAATGCCCGAGGATTCACCGGAAAACTGCATTTCTGGTAGCAGCGTTGACTCTGTAAAGGCGGTCAACGAATCTACATGGGTTTCTCCAAGAAAGCATCCGAAAAGACTGCCAAAGGTTATCACGGGAGATAATAAGCTTATGAAACCTATCGATAAGGTTTCGAAGGCCGTCAACACACGACTTAACGATTCCACTCCAACACCCGGTTTAACCTTCTGGAATGTTGAGGAGTCATCAGACAAAGATGCTTCTATACGTCACGGCCATGACGTGAAACTAGTACGGTCGGCCATCAGACGTATTGTGCCTGAAAAGTCTAAAGGGGTACACGTCTGCAAAGTGGTTAGGCTAGGTAAGAAAACGGACGGAAAACCTAATGAAAAGAGAATTTTAAAGATTGTTTTAGGCAACAAGGATGAAGTAGATGTACTCTTGAGCAGTGCATCCTAATTACGAAGTTCAATATCCGCGTCCGACCTAACTGGCCCCTCGAGGACTGCATAAAAAGAAGAGAATCTGTTGCCGAACTTAAGGCTCGATAAGCTAATGGAGAAAATGATCTTAAAATAGTGAGTTTTCGAGTTGTTAGATCTTGGAAGCAAATGCTTCCAAGGGCTATATAGGTGGGTCATGGAACTCTTCCAACACAATAAGAGTTATCTACACTAACGTTCGTAGTATTAGAAGTAAAATGACAGACCTAGAGACTTTAATTTGCGAACTAGGTCCTGACATAGCACCCTTTACTGAAACCTGGTTAATGAAGGATTTAGACTTTACACCACTCCTCACAGGGTATTACTGTGTAAGGACGGATAGGGTTGTGGGTCGCAAAGGTGGCGCCATACTACTGTATGTTCAGGATGATATCCACATACTATTAGTCACTTCCGAAGCACATGAATGCGGGACCTGTGAAGTGGCCAGTTGTGAGCTGAAGTCACGGCAAGGTTCCTGTACTATTGGGGTAATTTACCGTAGTCCATCCTTCCTTGCGAACGACTTCGTGCTAACCCATATAGGTAACTGGGGTAGAAGTAACAGATGCCTAATAGTTAGGGATGCAGATGCTCCAGACATAAACTAAACGGAGCTAACAGTCTCAGTATCCAGCAGTTCCTTCGAAAATGACTTACTTTTGACGGTCTTAGAATCTGCTTTATTTCAAAACGTAACATGTGCACTACATTAGGATTCCGAGCACAAGGCATCGTTATCAGATTTAGTTTTAACCCATCAATGTGAAGACATTCTGGATTTACGATACTTCCCTCCATTAGCTAACAGCAGCCATGTAGTGCTAACCTTTGTTTTTCGTGCTAATGAGTTTGCTTATGACACTCCTTCCCCCAGACCTAATGTATGGCATGCAGACATTTCAAGTATAAGAGAATGTACAGTCAGTAAGGATTGGACCGTCGACAACGACTCAGTAATTGAGAAAGCATGGAATAGATTTAGAACTCTATTTGAAGAGGTAACGACGCCACGTATTCCATGTTTGACTCCACGACGATCCTCACATAGCCCTCCGTGGTTTGGTAAAGACATTGAGAGACTATCAAGGCGGAGGAAACGTTTATGGGACATACTTCTAGAATGTAAACTGGAATCCTCTAAGACTAAGCACTGTAAAGTCCGTAATCTCTGCAAAAATTTGATTACACGGTCTCGAATGTCCCACGAGAAGCAGCTTGTGAGGGATTGCCAAAATTGTCCTAAAGACTGTTCGCATTAGGCAGAAGGAGGACTAAACGAAAATGTGGAATTCCCTCTCTGGCGATGGATGAGAAGTCCGAAAGTCTGGAGGAATTTAGTGTGTTCAAAGCTAAATGTCTATCGGATCACTTAAGTGAAGTCTACTCTGTAGATCATGACGATGGAGTGCTAAACAGTGGTGCCAGCACTGTTCCACTAATAGATACGTTGTTCACAACAAAGGAAAAGGTCTTACAGTTGCTCATTAACATCGAACCTGGAAAATCCCCAGGTCCCGATGAGTTACTCCCCAGACTTCTATCTTCGCTAGCAGACGTCATTGCTGAGCCAGTTACAGATCTTTCCAATATGTCCCTTACTCAGACTCGCCGCCCTAGAGACTGGAAAGATGCCATAATCAACCCAGTCTTTAAGACCGGTAGTCGCCATTTGGTGTCTAACTAACGCCCTGTGAAAGTAACTAGCATAGTTGTTAAGATTTTAGAAAAATAATTCGTGACAAGGTACTTAAAAATGTGGAATCAAGCAATCTTTTAGCACCACAGCAACATGGTTTTCGTACTGGGCACTCCTGTCTAACTAACCTCCTCATAGTGAGAGAGGAATGAGTTGCAGCCCGTGATTGCAAGCTGCCAATAAATGCCGTGTTTATAGACTTCAGTAAGGCATTCGACAAATTATTGCATGTGAAGTTACTAGGAAAACTCTCCTCCTTCGGGTTTGGTGCTTCATTGCAAGCTTGGATCAGGGACCTTTTATACGATGGAAGGAAAAGAGTAGGGGTAGATGGGACACTATCTGGGTGGAAACCTGTAATGAGTAGAGTTTTTCAAGCAACAATTCTAGGTTCACTACTTTTCTTGTTGTATATCAACGAATTGCCTGATTTGCTCAGCTCTTCGGTACTGTTATTCGCCGATGACGTAAAGATTTGGAGAGTCATACGCAGTGATGCAGATAGGTATGCACTTCAGGCGGGTAGGTTAGTCCAAAAGTTGGTGCTTGGAAATCAATTCTAACAAAAGTGCAATAATGCACATTGGTCATAGCAACTGTTTCCAGTATTCCGTTGATGGTACACCTTTACTCCTAGTCTTTCAACTAGAAGACTTGGGTGTCATCATTAGTCATGATTTGAAAACCCCGGCAAGCTGTAATGCAGCTGCAGCAAAGGGCTCCTACGTATTATGGTCCTTCCGCAGAGCTTTCAAATGTTTTGATCAGGACATGTCCAGAATACTCTACTTACGTTAGACCTCACTTAGAATACTGCAGTCAGGCGGCCAGCCCACGCCTAGAAAAAGATGTCAACGCACTCGAGAGTGTCCAAAGGGTAGGTACTAAGCTTGTGGAAGGCCTTTCGAATCTGTCCTATGAGGAACGACTAGGTCAGCTAAACTTATTCCTGCTGCCTTACCGTGGAAGACGGGATGATCTCATACTGGCATTTCGTATTTTTTATAATACCTTTGGCATTGATATGTCCTATCTTTTACCTCTGCTAGGACTGACTATCTCCAAAGGCATCACAGGAAAATTCAAGAACCGAGATCGAATCAACTTAGCGTGAATCTGCGTTTCTCCCATCGTGTTGTCAACAACCGGAACTCCTTACCTCACCAAGTAGTACCAGCATCTTCTGCCAACGCTTTGAAGGAGAGACTACATCTTCACAGAGATATCTTCGGTAAGTATTGACACAGGCCAACTGGCCCACTATCCTTATAACTGAAAACTGAAACTTAAATCTGACTAACAGTTAGATTATTTGTAAAGAAGCCATGACCAAATACACAATACTTTGGTACACTTAAAAGTTGATACTGTGTTTACAGTTCACTGATATGTACAAAATGGTTTTAAATTTTGATATCAAAACAAAGTTGTATCGAGTCATTTTCTGGAAACGTTAGTCATGTCATGACACAGTTAAATGAATACATTGTGGGAATATTAAATTAATTCTTGGGTAACAAGCAAAATGTCACTCAGCTTATTTCACATACGAATAGTGCACTCAAAAATGGATGACAACTTCCATACGTTGCACTAACGCGTTAACCGAACGTTGTAATTAAGTTTTCGCAAAATATTTACTTAAACAACCAGTTCAATGCAATATCTAATACTTTTCTTGCCATCTGGTGTAAAACAATTGATATATTCGAGCTTACTTCTAGGTCTTGCGGAACGGTTCTAAATCTCGGATGGATTCCGATAGAGTAGGTCTACCCACTCGCCTGCTGTAGATTTGAATAGCCCGAAGGCAATTGGGAGGTGAAATGTGCATGGGTTGTATGATTTTTCCGAGGATTGTGGTGCCGATGAGTTCTTCTAGTGTCGTGCCATCAGACATTTGCTCGAACTGGTTGTATAAAGAAAGGAGAAAGGATGAAGGGATGTCCGGCAAAGTCAAAGGTGAGGAAGTTCGACAAAAAGGAGTATAAATGCTGAACGGGGGGAAAGGAGAGCTAAAGTAGATGCTTGGGTGGTCACAGTTTTGAGGAGAACTCTGATAGGTAGAGTGAGATCACATAGTGAAAAAGGAGGGGTTAGCAAGTGGAATTGTAGGACGGATTTTTGGAATTGGAGTAGCAATGTTGGGGCTTGGTAACTGGGGCAGTCTAACAGTCTGCGGGGTTTGGTCACGTTGACGACGACAGTGGCAGTAGAAGATATTCAGTATAAAGTTGAATGTGCTTGATTGTGCCAATTCAGTATGTCTTACCAACCCAGTCCGCACGTCAGGTGAATGAGCCCAAACCGTGCGTAGCAGCCCAACCTCTTCTTGAAGCCATCGACGGATGAAGCAGTTGCGACCTTGGCAGAGGGCTGCATTCCAATGGCCAAGAACGTACGGACAGAAAAAGCACGAAAGCAAAAGGGTTTTGCCCTTTGAGTGACTGTCCTTGGGTTACTACGAGGATTGCTATGGTTGCCGTTTGGTAGGATTCCACTGTTCGAATGACTAAGATTACCAAAAGCATTTTGGGCTGTCATCACCTAGCCACCCATCTTATGATGACCAAGGAAGTCAGGCCTTAGGACTCCTGCTTCTTACTCGCGGGGTTTTAGCCGCGTCAGCGCGGCACCTTCCGGCGCTTGTCTCTGGACTTTCTTTGAGAGGATCAGCTCTCTTTTTGGGTATGGCGGTAAGATGACGTTGTGGGCCCCGAAGTTGTATCTTATATAGGTCCTGTACAGCTTCAGAAGGAATTCTGGAGATGGGGCGCCTAGTCCGCTGCTCATGAAGTTTGGTGTTGCGCAGGCTGTGAGGGTGTCTCCTAAACGATCGCGGCAGGTGTCTGGGATGTCAGTCAGCATTGGCGTCTGTTCTTTCTGCTTGATGGTCTGGGGAGGTTACGTACCGTAGGATGTGGTGGGTACCTTTTGCGGGTTGGTGATCAAAGAAGCGGAGTTGGTATTTGTTCGCGTTAAACTCTAGTTTTTTATTAGTTACCCATTCTGCAAGCAACCTGATATTACTTTCCAGTTCCATTGATTCTCTTTATGACCTCACAGCTGTTCAAAACCTAATGTCATCAGTCTAAGGAAGAATCGAGAAGATGAAAATTGATGGAAGGCCATCCACAAGAGAAGGGACGGCATCAGGTCTAGAATCGATCTCCTTACTGATAAAGCAGATTGTGGCATCCTTCAAGTCAAGCGGACCTCGATGGCTTTGTGCGGGATTCTCTGCCGTCAAGTAGTCCTACTGCTGGGGGGAAGATGGTCGCTGATACCCCTGGAAAACCTCGATAAATTCCAAGATCAGATGAACAGCCTATTAGCGGCTGCCAGAAGGTATGAAGCACGAGACCTACACTTCCGGAAACCGTCTTGAGCATCAAGTAGTGCCCTTTTCTGTCAAGTTCTCTCCAGCATGGTCGTCTGTTCGGCCCTCCGTTTCTTTCGAAAACACCGCTGAAGTGCTGTAGTTCGATAGCACTTTAAGTTCCGCTTTTTCCCTTCTGAAAAACACCTAATATCACGCTTTCGCTTTCGCGGAAGTACCTGTTCGTCTAAGGGTTGCTGGGAAAGATTACTGAATGGACAGCAAGAGGCATCCGCATACAGTTTCGACACAGCCGACCTAGTGCTATCGCAGCCCGATGATTTTCTTGCACGCAGCTTCGATGGTTTTTCGGGGACCATAGCAACGACAACTTTTATTGCCTAAGAATCTTCTACATTATGTAGTGCTTGAGGCGGCTCACGTAGCTAGTATGTTGGGGTGGATAACAGACCGATTAGCCGTGTCGAATGTGAAGCTGAATGTGATTGGTTGTCCGCAATCCAGAGGGCTTTTCACCTCTCGGCCGCTTCATAGCGCAAGATTCTTGGCTAATACATGGGTTCTTTGTAGCAAGCAGAGGCGGGAAGTAAACAAGTTTCTAATAAACAGACGACTATATGACCAAATTACAAACCTTACAAATGGACTAACGACGCTGGTTGGTTATGACACAGACTTCGAACATTGGGCGCCTTTGTTCTTGATAGTGGAACCCATCTGTTTGACGAAAAATGAAAACACGTGTCTGTCTCGTGAATTGGAACAAGCTTTAACAATGACTACGCACGTCAACGACTTGATGAGTGAATTATATAATACCAAGTATCATTTTGTAAAGTTTCAAGAATCATCAATTTGAAGGTACTAGTGAACTGGTATCCTTAATGTCAAATCCATTATATGAGAATAAGAGTCCTAATTATCTTTACTGTAACACTCTGCACAGGCAGAAAAGCGATATTTTCTCAGTTGTTCCATAACCAGTGGGGTCTTCTGATGTTTTCAATAGGGTTTAATGACAAACACTCAGTACTGTTCGGGACCCTTAGATTTTGTAGATCTTTCAACATATATCAAAATGATGATGCCTATAAACTGGCTACCCTCGTTTTAAATTACTGATGTGAGAATAGATGCTTATTTGTTCACGATAATCTTCTTCCACACCATAAATAGACATGCGTTCTTTGGGCTAACTTCAAACTTCTGGGCAATGTCTATCTGGAACGACCTCCGGTTCGCCTCCGCCTCCATGGCGTACCGATTCCTCGAAGGGACATACGGATTGTTGCCTGACCACTTTCTAGAGGAAATCTGGTTGCGCTGTGCTTTACCTTCGGATTTCGGGAAGCAATCAACGCCTTTTTATCGGACTTCCTCACCTTTGACTTTGCCGGACATCCCTTCATCCTTTCTCCTTTCTTTATACAACCAGTTCGAGCAAATGTCTGATGGCACGACACTAGAAGAACTCATCGGCACCACAATCCTCGGAAAAATCATACAACCCATGCACATTTCACCTCCCAATTGCCTTCGGGCTATTCAAATCTACAGCAGGCGAGTGGGTAGACCTACTCTATCGGAATCCATCCGAGATTTAGAACCGTTCCGCAAGACCTAGAAGTAAGCTTGAATATATCAATTGTTTTACACCAGATGGCAAGAAAAGTATTAGATATTGCATTGAACTGGTTGTTTAAGTAAATATTTTGCGAAAACTTAATTACAACGTTCGGTTAACGCGTTAGTGCAACGTATGGAAGTTGTCATCCATTTTTGAGTGCACTATTCGTATGTGAAATAAGCTGAGTGACATTTTGCTTGTTACCCAAGAATTAATTTAATATTCCCACAATGTATTCATTTAACTGTGTCATGACATGACTAACGTTTCCAGAAAATGACTCGATACAACTTTGTTTTGATATCAAAATTTAAAACCATTTTGTACATATCAGTGAACTGTAAACACAGTATCAACTTTTAAGTGTACCAAAGTATTGTGTATTTGGTCATGGCTTCTTTACAAATAATCTAACTGTTAGTCAGATTTAAGTTTCAGTTTTCAGTTATAAGGATAGTGGGCCAGTTGGCCTGTGTCAATACTTACCGAAGATATCTCTGTGAAGATGTAGTCTCTCCTTCAAAGCGTTGGCAGAAGATGCTGGTACTACTTGGTGAGGTAAGGAGTTCCGGTTGTTGACAACACGATGGGAGAAACGCAGATTCACGCTAAGTTGATTCGATCTCGGTTCTTGAATTTTCCTGTGATGCCTTTGGAGATAGTCAGTCCTAGCAGAGGTAAAAGATAGGACATATCAATGCCAAAGGTATTATAAAAAATACGAAATGCCAGTATGAGATCATCCCGTCTTCCACGGTAAGGCAGCAGGAATAAGTTTAGCTGACCTAGTCGTTCCTCATAGGACAGATTCGAAAGGCCTTCCACAAGCTTAGTACCTACCCTTTGGACACTCTCGAGTGCGTTGACATCTTTTTCTAGGCGTGGGCTGGCCGCCTGACTGCAGTATTCTAAGTGAGGTCTAACGTAAGTAGAGTATTCTGGACATGTCCTGATCAAAACATTTGAAAGCTCTGCGGAAGGACCATAATACGTAGGAGCCCTTTGCTGCAGCTGCATTACAGCTTGCCGGGGTTTTCAAATCATGACTAATGATGACACCCAAGTCTTCTAGTTGAAAGACTAGGAGTAAAGGTGTACCATCAACGGAATACTGGAAACAGTTGCTATGACCAATGTGCATTATTGCACTTTTGCTAGAATTGATTTCCAAGCACCAACTTTTGGACTAACCTACCCGCCTGAAGTGCATACCTATCTGCATCACTGCGTATGACTCTCCAAATCTTTACGTCATCGGCGAATAACAGTACCGAAGAGCTGAGCAAATCAGGCAATTCGTTGATATACAACAAGAAAAGTAGTGAACCTAGAATTGTTGCTTGAAAAACTCTACTCATTACAGGTTTCCACCCAGATAGTGTCCCATCTACCCCTACTCTTTTCCTTCCATCGTATAAAAGGTCCCTGATCCAAGCTTGCAATGAAGCACCAAACCCGAAGGAGGAGAGTTTTCCTAGTAACTTCACATGCAATAATTTGTCGAATGCCTTACTGAAGTCTATAAACACGGCATTTATTGGCAGCTTGCAATCACGGGCTGCAACTCATTCCTCTCTCACTATGAGGAGGTTAGTTAGACAGGAGTGCCCAGTACGAAAACCATGTTGCTGTGGTGCTAAAAGATTGCTTGATTCCACATTTTTAAGTACCTTGTCACGAATTATTTTTCTAAAATCTTAACAACTATGCTAGTTACTTTCACAGGGCGTTAGTTAGACACCAAATGGCGACTACCGGTCTTAAAGACTGGGTTGATTATGGCATCTTTCCAGTCTCTAGGGCGGCGAGTCTGAGTAAGGGACATATTGGAAAGATCTGTAACTGGCTCAGCAATGACGTCTGCTAGCGAAGATAGAAGTCTGGGAAGTAACTCATCGGGACCTGGGGATTTTCCAGGTTCGATGTTAATGAGCAACTGTAAGACCTTTTCCTTTGTTGTGAACAACGTATCTATTAGTGGAACAGTGCTGGCACCACTGTTTAGCACTCCATCGTCATGATCTACAGAGTAGACTTCACTTAAGTGATCCGATAGACATTTAGCTTTGAACACACTAAATTCCTCCAGACTTTCGGACTTCTCATCCATCGCCAGAGAGGGAATTCCACATTTTCGTTTAGTCCTCCTTCTGCCTAATGCGAACAGTCTTTAGGACAATTTTGGCAATCCCTCACAAGCTGCTTCTCGTGGGACATTCGAGACCGTGTAATCAAATTTTTGCAGAGATTACGGACTTTACAGTGCTTAGTCTTAGAGGATTCCAGTTTACATTCTAGAAGTATGTCCCATAAACGTTTCCTCCGCCTTGATAGTCTCTCAATGTCTTTACCAAACCACGGAGGGCTATGTGAGGATCGTCGTGGAGTCAAACATGGAATACGTGGCGTCGTTACCTCTTCAAATAGAGTTCTAAATCTATTCCATGCTTTCTCAATTACTGAGTCGTTGTCGACGGTCCAATCCTTACTGACTGTACATTCTCTTATACTTGAAATGTCTGCATGCCATACATTAGGTCTGGGGGAAGGAGTGTCATAAGCAAACTCATTAGCACGAAAAACAAAGGTTAGCACTACATGGCTGCTGTTAGCTAATGGAGGGAAGTATCGTAAATCCAGAATGTCTTCACATTGATGGGTTAAAACTAAATCTGATAACGATGCCTTGTGCTCGGAATCCTAATGTAGTGCACATGTTACGTTTTGAAATAAAGCAGATTCTAAGACCGTCAAAAGTAAGTCATTTTCGAAGGAACTGCTGGATACTGAGACTGTTAGCTCCGTTTAGTTTATGTCTGGAGCATCTGCATCCCTAACTATTAGGCATCTGTTACTTCTACCCCAGTTACCTATATGGGTTAGCACGAAGTCGTTCGCAAGGAAGGATGGACTACGGTAAATTACCCCAATAGTACAGGAACCTTGCCGTGACTTCAGCTCACAACTGGCCACTTCACAGGTCCCGCATTCATGTGCTTCGGAAGTGACTAATAGTATGTGGATATCATCCTGAACATACAGTAGTATGGCGCCACCTTTGCGACCCACAACCCTATCCGTCCTTACACAGTAATACCCTGTGAGGAGTGGTGTAAAGTCTAAATCCTTCATTAACCAGGTTTCAGTAAAGGGTGCTATGTCAGGACCTAGTTCGCAAATTAAAGTCTCTAGGTCTGTCATTTTACTTCTAATACTACGAACGTTAGTGTAGATAACTCTTATTGTGTTGGAAGAGTTCCATGACCCACCTATATAGCCCTTGGAAGCATTTGCTTCCAAGATCTAACAACTCGAAAACTCACTATTTTAAGATCATTTTCTCCATTAGCTTATCGAGCCTTAAGTTCGGCAACAGATTCTCTTCTTTTTATGCAGTCCTCGAGGGGCCAGTTAGGTCGGACGCGGATATTGAACTTCGTAATTAGGATGCACTGCTCAAGAGTACATCTACTTCATCCTTGTTGCCTAAAACAATCTTTAAAATTCTCTTTTCATTAGGTTTTCCGTCCGTTTTCTTACCTAGCCTAACCACTTTGCAGACGTGTACCCCTTTAGACTTTTCAGGCACAATACGTCTGATGGCCGACCGTACTAGTTTCACGTCATGGCCGTGACGTATAGAAGCATCTTTGTCTGATGACTCCTCAACATTCCAGAAGGTTAAACCGGGTGTTGGAGTGGAATCGTTAAGTCGTGTGTTGACGGCCTTCGAAACCTTATCGATAGGTTTCATAAGCTTATTATCTTCCGTGATAACCTTTGGCAGTCTTTTCGGATGCTTTCTTGGAGAAACCCATGTAGATTCGTTGACCGCCTTTACAGAGTCAACGCTGCTACCAGAAATGCAGTTTTCCGGTGAATCCTCGGGCATTATGGTTGGTGAACCATTTGCCCTTGGTTTTCTCCTGCGTAGAGTGCGCTTCAAGACTGGTGTAATTTCACTAACTGGACCACCAGCATCTATTAGTCCACTGAGAGGTCCTGTGTCAGATATATTAACAATAACACTTGCAGCGTCATCATCTGATTCCGCATTAATTTTTACGATTTTTCCTGGTGAGAACTTGACGGACGCAATTACTAATCACTAATTATTCGTACTTGTTATATGCCGACGAATACGAGGCCAAGGGTGAACACGATACTGCAGTCGTATGGAATAGTATATTTGGATGGTTATGCCAAAATACCGATGCGTTCCAACTAACTGGCTAGAGAGTCGAATACGAGCAATGCAACGTAACACGACAGCGTGCCAAATGGCCAGGTTGCTTGACCGAGTGACTTCAGCTTGGCGAGTCCAGTTAAACTATCAAGGTCAGTATCAATGTCGAAAGTCGTCAAACCCTAGGCTATTGATTTTGGGGAAGTGTGTGACGCTACAGATCACTCCCTCTGGTGAGTTCGTGAGGACCCTGAGACGATACCAGCCGGAAGTAAAAACCCAGTGGTTTCCCCACTAGTAAATCTCTTCCGATGGGCTCACTGCGTGAGGTGGCTCCTGGTTGTCTGAACTTATTCTAGGGTGTCGTGGCAATTAAATAATAAAATACGAGAAATCGAATTGGGCGTCGATCGCGGTCATCAGTTCCTTTTGACGTTCCGTCCAGTGCTCGTTGCACCTGGAATATAAATGAAAGTCTTTAATATCACGAAAACGTTGCGTAAAAATGGGAATTATTTATATATAAAAGTGTCGAAAAATAAAAATTTACGCCTATCTTCGCCGCTTTTTTAGTTTCGTTATATGGTAATAAAAACTGACATAAAATGGCAAAGTGTACGAGGGTTGTGCATTGCCGGTCAATAAGAAAAATAGTGCCTCGAAAAGGGTATGGTTGGCACACACAACGCTAAGTTGAATATGACTTCATATACTCTGGGAACCAGACGGTTCTACCTGATCGTGTCTTTTGTTGCGCCGATGGTTCTTGCAGCTGTGCATTACCAGGCACATCGTCGAGAATTTCGATGATTGGGTAATCCGTCGGTCGGATATAGCGAGCTGAAATGTCACTTATAATAGGTTTGCCTTCGATGGAAACGTTCTTTCATGCCATTTGCTTGTGGGTGGTAGGCTGTCGTTCGGAACCGGGTGCCAACCTAAAGTGCCGTTAGAGCGTGAAATAATCCACACCTCAATTGGCGCCCACGGTTGGCTGTGACGTAAGATGGACATCCGAAGTTCGCGATCCATCTTTCGACGAAAACACGAGCTACTGTTTCAGCAGTAATATCCTTAATAGGTAATGCTTTCGGCCATCGTGTGAACGATCAACACAAGTGAAAAGGTAGGTACATCAATTAGATTCTGGTAGGGGTCTACAATATCTATATGGACGTGGTCGAAACGCATGCCTGGGGCCAGAAAAGAGCCTAAGGGGCTTTTCGTGTGTAGCGTGAATTTATACTTTTGACTAGCTAAACACGACTGAATCCACTCCTTAACATCTTTGTCATCCCAAGCCAGCAGAAACCTTGTGCGATAAGCCTAATTGTGGCTCGTACACCTGGATGAGAGAGTTTGTGTAACGCATTGAAGACGTTGCGTCAACAACTCATCGGAACTACTGGGCGTGGTTGACTAGCAGAGACATCTCACAAAACTGTATCCCTGTCTGATCCAGCCGGAAATGGCTTTCTTGACTTTAGAGAAAGCAAGTCTAGCCGCGTTGTCCAGAGACACGAACTTCGCAGTTCCTCGAAGTAGATCTGTGAGTGGTCTCATGACAG
>OX104127.1:57845362-57960050 GCA_944470555.2 Heterobilharzia americana | reverse complement strand
AAATGCATTACCTCTGAAATCTGGTTATTCCCACTCTTTTACTTAAGTAGACATGATGTTATTGTCGACAACATTGTGCCAATAGTAAACATGAGAGTACCATGATTCTGATAAATTTATGAAGTTGATACTGCCTCCATTAGATTACACATTTTGTTATTCTTACGCTTTAGATCACAACGAATTTGTATCGTCATTTATATTTCCATTTGTGTATTAGTCTCACTAGACAGGATCTGGTGATTTCAGCTCTCTTGGGGAAAATTTTTATTGAGTAGAAAAAGTTTTTGTCAAGCGACTCAGTAGATCGTACTGAGAAGTGCTTTCTAGTCAGAGTGAAGGTAGACAATCTTGTAATACGGTGAATCGTATTTATGAAAATTTACCACTTACCGTATCTATCTTCATTTTCAAAAATTTCTTATAAACCCTTTTATATCACGTTTATTATCTGTATTATCTGTAAAAGAATGCTTGAAGTATTTATAACTTAAGAGAAATATTTCAGCAATACTAGATTATTATTGCTTTCATAATGGGAAGCTCAGTGATGCGTCTGAAGTGTAGACAGGAGTAAAACAAGGCTGTCTACTATCACCCATGATATTCCTGACTCTAGTGGACTGGATCATGCAACAAACAGTGAGGAGCTGTGAGAGAAGGGGGATACACTGGACCACGGAAATAAACCCAGAAGATTTGGATTTCGCCGATGATGACTTGTGTCTGATGTCGCAAAAACTTAAAGATCTACAGGCGAAAACTAACAAGTTGGCAGAAGAGGTAGGGCAGCAAAGACAGGACTTCAAGTGAATATAGAGTAGACAGAGGGATGAAGATACCCAACCAACACTACCACCAACAGCAACACACTACAATCACCATCAAGGGAGAAACTTAAAGGAAGTAGTCTCCCTCACGTATCTAGGAAGCACTGTTTCAACTACAGGTGGCACAGACGAGTATGTCAAAGTTAGAATCGGAAAAGCAAGACAGGCGTTGATTAACATGAAACCAGTGTGGAGATCGTCTGCACTCAGCATGTGGAAAAAGATCCGGATTTTCAACACCTACGTCAAGTCAGTGCTTCTGTATGGTTCAGAGACTTTGAGCAGTACGAAAGGGATTTCCAACAAACCACAGACATTCATCAACAACTGCCTACTCTGGCTCGTTCTTGAAGAACAGATTGCCAGAATAATAAGAATAAGCAACAAGGAACTCTGAGGACGAACCAACGAAGCAAGGACCTATCGCTGGACAAATATGCAGAAGGAAGTGGAGATGGACTGGGCGTACACGCGCCAGGCCAGGCACTCGAGTGGAACCCAGATGGGGAGCGACGAGTTGGGCGTCCCAGCTGAGAGTGACATGGAGGAGATCGTTCGTGGAAGAAATTAGAGCTTGTGGACTGTTGTGGAGCCAGGTTGAAAAGGTTTCACAGAACAAAGTGCTTTGGAGACGTACTGCTGAAGCCCTATGTTCCATTTGGAACCCAAGGGACAAATAATAAATAATAATAATAATTACTTCCAACTGGAGAGCTTGTTTAATTTCAAGAACTAAAGCCAATCTATCTAGATAGTTGGTTTCAACTAGTGCATTAAAGGTTAGATTGTCGCACCCCGTCCGAGGTATGAGCAATTTGATAGTACATTTAGCGGTGTTCACTGCCTGCCGCATAAATGTGTGTACCGTTGATAGTATACTTCATCATGAATAATGATGTTATATCTGTATTCTCAACCATAATATACCCGATTTAGACTTGGTGATAACTAGACAAAGACGATAGCATAAATCAACTAATAATATGATCAAAACTTCAATGATATCTCAAACACATTAGAAATAGTTTTATGTTTACTCAGCAATTGAAAAAGTAATTGTTACACTTGTGACACAATTATTTTATATCTTGTGATTCGAAATAGTTATTCACTGGAATTTCTTCCCATAGCAACACATCAATACATTGTTAGCAGGTATACATATATATACATAGTTGCATAGAATTTCAACATGTTTGTATGACTATAGCAACCCTAGATAGATACAAAAAGTCCATTAGTTTTGATGTGATGCATGTCATTCTTGAAGTATATACAAGTCATGCAACAAACAATTTCCATATGGATATACTTAGTCGTAAAATTTCCTTAAATTTAATGACAGACGTTACAGTCTACAGTAACTCGCTAGAATTGGATTACTTTTATTTTTTAATATATATCATGGAAGTAACTTTTCGTTTCGAAACCAATTCATATTATATAAGAGTTGCAGATAGTATCATTTCACTGCATTCCTATTAACAAGTAAAGTAGGTTCTACTTGCTAAGTTTCACTATATTTTTCACTTTTTACGTCACTAAAAGGGAAGGATATAATGACGTTTTTTTAATTATTTGTCACTTGAGTTCCTAGTGAAATGCAGGGTTTCAGCAGAACATCTCCATTGCACTCTGCTTCTCTGCAGTCTTATCAACCTTGCTCCACCACTGTCCACAAGCTTTCATTTCTTCCTCACACCATCTCCTCCATGTCACCCTCACATGCCCAAATCGTCATTCCCCACTCAAGGGTATGTCCTGGAGTGTGATGTCCCCAAACGGTTTTCTCAGTATATGCCCAATTCATATCCACTTTCTTCTGCATATTTGTTAGGCGATACGTTCTTGGTTAGTTCGTTGACAGCCACAGTTCCTTCTTGCTTACTCTCATTATTCTCGCTATCTGATCTTCAGTATCGAGCCAGCGTAGGCAGCTGTTGATGAATGTCTACAGTTTGTTGGAAGTACTTTTCTTAAGGCGCCAAGTCTCTCAACCATCACACACAAACACTCACTTGACTGGATTAGTATTGAAAATCCGGATATTGTCCACGCTTTATGCTGAGTGCAATGGTGTGGAGTGCAGTAGATCTCCACACTGATTTCAGATTAATACAGGAAGACCTGTCCTGCTGTCTTTCCGATACTGGCTTTGACACCCTCATCTGTGCTTGTGCCGCCACCTGTAGTTGAAACGATGCTGCCTAGATAGGTGCAGGTGGAAGAGACAACTTCAATCAGATTTCTGCAGTTGGTGGTGATTGGTGTTTGTTGTTGTCGCTGTTATTGGTGGTTGGGTATCTTCATCACCTCCATGTTCTCTAGGCCCACGTGAAGTCCGATCTTTGCTGCCAAGCCTCTTTTGCCAACTTGTTGGTTTTCGCCTGTAGATTTCCGAGTGTGTATGACGTTATGCACAAATCGTCATCAGCGAGATCCAAATCTTCTTCTGGAGTCTTTGCATCTGTCAAACGGCGTAAGCCCATCTTCTCACTCCTCACGGTTTCCTGCATGACCCAGTCCAGTCGACCATAATCAGGAAGATGATCGGTGATAGTGGACAGCCTTGTCTTACTCCCGTCTTCACTCTCAAGACATCACTCAGCTGAGCTTTCCATTGTGAATCACTTGGCAAGTAGCATCATCATCATATAGCTGTTGAATGAGGTGGATAAAGGTTCGTTGCACTAAAATCGTAGTGTTGAAGCAGCTGCAGCAAATTTCTTCTCGGTCAAAGTTGTCGAAAGCCTTTTCAAAGTCAATGAAGTTGAGGTAAAGGGTTGACTTCCATTCTATACTCTGTTCTATGGTGATGTGTAGCATAGCGTTGCAATTTGCTCCGCACATGATTTGTTCTTCCTGAAACCAGCCAGCCTGTTCCGGTCGTGGTTTTGAATCCAGAGCATTTTTCAGTGTCTCTAGGATTATGTGGCTTAATATTTTGTTTGATGTGGACAGGAGTGGAGCACGATTTCACACCACATCCTGCAAAGACTTAGGTCTCCTTTCTCTTGAAGTTTGAAAGGATAGCTATGCTTCCGGCCAACAGGTACCTTTCTTTCCTGCCAAGGCTTTTACAGTAATGATGTGAGCATGTCCACTGTTGTCTCTGCGTCTGTTTCAGTGCTTCTGGAGGAATTCTATGTATTCCTCCTGATTTCCGGGATTTCAGCAACTTTATGGCGTTCAGAACTTCACTTCTGCTTTTGTCGAAGGGTTTGTGTTCACTGATAGTCTGTGGCTTTATTGTTGGTGGTATTTCGTGACGAGTTGTGGGTGTCAGTGGTTGTTGACTCGAGTTTTTTGAAGTGGTCAGCCAATCGCTTCATTTGTTTCTCCTTTTGATAACTAGCTTCCCCTTCACTACCTTTCATTGGTTTCGTCTGAAATAATCTCTTCCCTACCAGATAGTAACGTAGCTATTTGATATAGTGTTGTCAGGTCTCTTCTACCGTCAGTGTGTTCTGCTTCGGTTGCAAGTGTGTCGTATAACTGTATTTTGACTTCGCGCGCACTCCTCATCACTTCTTTGTCCAGTGTAGTGTTTTATAGGTTGTGTTTAGTTCCTCTTTTCATTGTTCATCCCTGCACTGCACTGCACTGGTTCATCTTATGCTTCACTATCTTACTCTCCCTCCTCTATCAGTTTCCTTGTGTCCATCGAGATCCATTCCTTGCTTCAACTTATTTCTCTTCTTTTCTAACACGACTATGAAGGTTCCTTTCCACATAGCTTTCAGTTAGTTCCAGTGTTCTTCCACGCAGGATCCTTGAGGGATGTTGCTCAAGTGTCTCCCATTTTGCCCTGATGGCTGAAGTGAAGATAGCCTTTGAAGTTTCGTCCTTCAGTTTCTGTTTTGGGTGCTGAACTTGAACTGTGGTCTATCACCAACTTTTTGAAGGCTTACAACTTGGTTTTGAAGGCAGGTTCCTTGCACTAGATAGTGAGTGGTGTGAACCTATATCTACTCCCCTTCTTGATCTGATCTTTGTCCAGTAGTCTGGCTGCCTCTTCACTTTCTTCACATTGAGATGGAGTCGACCTGATTTTCAGTGTAGTGCGTCCATCTGGTGAAATCCATGTCGCTTCTTCGTGAATATATTTGTGTTTGTATACAGAGCATAAAGTGACTGACCTGAAACTTGCTGCATACTCTCAGGTCTGGTAAATCAGCGAAATTAGTGTCACTTTTAAGATGCATGTCTGAGAATTTCAGTCTAATATCAGTTGGAGAATGTGTGTCACCGGCAGGTGCGTCTCCGGATACGAGAGCATTTAACAGCTTGGTTAGGAAAGGGGGAAGTGAAAGAAGTGAAAAGTTCGGGCCTATAGCATCTAGTTGACACAGGGCATCGCATGGATACTAATCAAGCTTTCAGTGTCATTCATCGTGTTCCAAAAACGCCACAACAGGTAGCTCACAAACGTCTGCTCAACATAGTGGAGGCTGTTGCATTAAGATCGATCAAACCTGAACTCTGCATTCAGAAAAATCATCTCAAAGGGTTACTTGTCCCTTGGCCTTCAGCTAAATAAAGGCCACTCCTGCCACCTTATTAGTTATCTTTTTGTTCACCATCATATCATTCTTCTGTGCATGTATAGTCCTAATATTGACTAATTTAATAAAGATAAACCGATTTCCTTACGGTCTCTAAATCTCACTGCATCCCGAAAATGTACCTGTCCATAACATGGCTTGTTTGTACGTTGTATTAATGCAGTTTATAATTGTAGAACCTGAAGAGAATTTATTTAAAAAAGTATTCTTCGTTCAGACCTGATGCTTTTTTATAATAGATGAACAATAAATATACATTTATTCAATATATTTCTGTTTCATGTGGCTAATATAAAAGATAGCAAAGTTTTGTGTCTGGTTCGATTTCAAAACGTATAAACTCTCTCTCTTTGCTGCTTCATTCACTCAAACATATCACCATCTTGAAACCGAAAGAAGTGGTTTTCATGTCTCGCATCTCTCTTGTTCAAATAAGTTTATCGACTAAACTTTAAATATAACTTACTGTCAGTTATTTCTAAACGCATTCATACCGCTTTGATTCTACACTTTACGTAATTGGACTCATGAAACGCAGTGTCAACAGATTTTGGTTTAACTAGACACCTTGTAACAAAGAAGAACAAAATATTCAAGTCACACTCATATGTATACAAATTGGTATTATGCATTTAACAGCTGAAAACGTCAGAGAATAGTGTCATTGTGTGGACAAACTACGACATGCCACACATACAATGTTGGCTGAAGTAGGTCCAGGCTGGAAAAAGGGCCGTAGTGGCCAGACTAAAACGTGGCACCAACGTGTGAATTCTCTGACTGTTAGTTTGAGCCATGTGAGGCGATTCAGACTAGGTGGTTTGTGTCCGCGGGACAAGAGGAACCAGTAGTTGGAGAGTCTAGGTGATATGACTCAGAACCGATTTCAGTGGCACAAATGTATACACACTTTATCCTCATCTTAACGATGCTATACCGAATCTCACCACTTTCTCATCCTCCGTTTCTCTCTTTTCGTACTTTATATTTCTTCTGGCTGCATTCTCTTATCTTCACCTTGAGCCTCACTGCCTTTTTACTTGATGTAGTGATATGAGCTGTGGCAACTCAGACCGTCACGCAGTAATGCCTAGTCCTATGTTGATCTGGATGGATAGATGGATGACATACCAGTGAATACATGAACTAAAAGTAGTAAATGATCTTTTCAAAACATAACAAACGTTGTATTTCTATTATTTAGTTTATTTGCTTCTGTGGTATCTCGACTATTTACTGTTACTTGACTGCTGTTGACTACTGTGCCATTTTTAATTTGCCATCAAGTACTTTAACATTTCACTATGGACATGAAATATAAGGATAAAGCAAGCATTTAGGAATTTCATTTACAATAACAATTAGTTCTCTTCACATTACTATGAACAATAATAAATTACGAAGAAGTAATAAAAAAAATTGAGAAGAATCATTACTCGATTTGTATCTGTCTATCCTATATGAAGTATCCATACTTGTTTGCTTTATAGTGAGATGTTATCAACTTCATCGTTGAAGTTCTCCTCGCTAAACTTCATTGCTAGGACTCAAAATATCACGGATGCAATCTGCATGTAGGACAATCTTGATATAGTGAAGTAATTTTCAGGTCACTTATCAATGAAACACAATATAAAAAAAACGCTAAAACATGCCTATGACTTGTGTTAGATGTCAAAACTATTTTACCGAAAATAGATAACTAATTCTATGGGGTTGTGTTTTGTGATAATATAAGAAATTAAATCACACTTGATGTTTCTGGCTACATTATTCATTTTTATTCATTTTGATACTGTCTTGTAAATCAATTTACGTTTATTGATAACAATGAAGTTGAAATATGTTTTGAAAAGATTAAATAATCTTGAAATGATGAAAATGACTTATGCTAAGGCTGAGGATGATGAAGGTTTAGAGCTATCGTGGATATTTCATCAGGTTTGCTGACATCTTCAGCACTTTCAGAAGTTCCCGACCGATTAGCTGATACCTTGACGTGGTAGTCGGGCTTGCATATCAAAATGATCCAACAAGCTATGCTGGTGAAACGCTTGTTACCTCGAGGTCGTACCATACCAGAAAGGTCTGTTAGGTAGTGGTTAGACAAAAAGGCAGTTACCGTTGTGGTGTAAACTGCTACACTGTGATTGGGGTAAGAGGGCAAAGTCATACTGCTGCTAGCTGGATGATGATCATGACACTCAGAAGTTACACGAATGTTTAGATAGTGTTGACCTTCGGAGTTGTTTACTTTTAAGTTGCGGAAAAGTACTATATCATACTTTAATCCTGTCGAATTTAAATCTCTTTCAGTCACATTACTGGATAATCTTTACTGAAGTGAAACTGTGCTGTCTGTTACTGTCACACTGTGTGTGTTTACTTTTTACTGGCGGTGTCACTGACTAACCTGTTTAAGAGCAGAAATATCCTTCACCTTATCAACGAACCTGTCGAAGCTTTCGAAAAATAATTTAATAAAAAGATCATATGTTCACAACTACACACTGAAATTCTGCCAACTTAAGTTTTTGCATACACTGTACATGAACATCGCCACATTCCGCATTCGAATCCTTCGACAATTTTGTACAAAGTAGGTCCAGAATAGAGAAAATGCACGACATCATTTCACGAACACTCATCACTTGTATATAGACTAGAATTACAGTGGATACTGAAAGAAAACTACACATAGCACATGTTAAACTATTGTTTAGGTGCACATTATGTAAGGCAAAGTTGGAAAATTCAGGAGGATTTAGGAATGCGATCTACTGTTAGTTCTGAGATGATGGCAAATACTTGATTGACCGTCGAGTGGAATGGAAAATAGTTGAATAAAGTGGAAGACAGACGTTCCAACTGGTGATCACAGATGCACATAATTGGATCCGGAAATACAAGCTTACGGTTAAGAATCAAAAGAGAAAACTAGAAAGCTTACTTACGACACAACACATGACAACGCTAACAATAGCAATTTAAAAAATCGAGCAGACGCTACAAGGAACAATGGAGGAAGATATTCAAGAAAAAGGCGCTGAAAATTCCAGAAGCACCTTCAACAGAGGAAACAAACGACTGTATTGCCAACTTATAGGAAAAGCCACCCACAAAAGTCGGAGAAATTCTTCAGAAAGGATTGATTTACACTACAATAGATGCCGCAAAACTAGAATTCTTCGCTGCATAAGAATAGTCGTTGAAAATATCAAAACAAAATAAGGATACTCAACAAAAATATGCCAAGCAATTCCACCACTGACTAAAGAGAAGAGATACTATGTTGGAATGACCACTCAGAAACAAAACATTGAGAACACGGAAAAATGGGAAAGACATCGTCATCCTCCCAGCTGACTAATGACGCACCACTGTAGCCATGGATAGAAAAGACTACATCAGGAAGGGTAGAGAGTTCACACAACGATGAAATCGTGCATCAGCCACTTGAAACTAACCCTATCCAAAAGTTTGACAACCAGATCAACAAAAGCTTGAATAAACTCTTCAAAGCAGAAGAAACAACAGTGCAAGATAAATGGCTAATGAAGCCGAAATGGAACTCTCCTTCCTCGGTTTTACAGCAGATTTCTACGACCAGTAGTCTCACTTACGGGAACCTCAAAATGTAACATATCCAGAGAACTTTTGGGGAACCTGAAATACCTTGTCAATCACGTGGACATCCCATCAAACCACCAAAAGGATTCCTAGGAGGGATCAGAGGAATAAATATGGAAGATGAAAAATTAGTGATATCCTTCAACGTCACAGCGTTATACATTAATCGAACCACAGCTGGCCAAGGAGGCTATGTCACTCTCCCCTGCTGACAACACAAGTCTTTCAGAAAGCACAAAGACCCCAACGTTCAAGTCTGATGAAACTCACTGGTCTTTGCCTGACACTATACTTCCGTTTTAACGGAAAAACATGCAAAGAGACGGGAGGAGCTTCACTAGGACCACCAATTCCCGAACTATTTGCAAAAGCAGCTATCCAGGATATGGGGATCATCATTTTACCTGTGACTGAACCAAAAATTTGGATCTGCTTTGTGGACGATACTCTTATCATCATTAAGAAGTATGACATAGAAAGCATTGACAATCTGATCAACAACAGTTTTCAGCGACATCAAATCCACAATGGAAACGAAATCGAACAACCAACTGCCATTCCTGGATGTTTTAGTCAGTAGGACATGTACCGAAAAATGGAAACTCAAGTGTCCAGGACGTCAATGCACTTTGAATAAATCCTCAACGACAACAGTAACAACCCAATAACTCACAAAGTTAATTGTGCATAGACTGTTTTCAAAAGAGAAAGAACATACTGTAGTACCTCAACTTCACGGAGAAATGAGCAAAATTATGTTATATGCATCCTAAAGAAAAACGGTTACTCAAAGGAACTCAATCAAAAGATGCTTGTCCCGTCCATCCTCAGCTACAAAGTCATTCACAGAAATCAGCAAATGCTTCATCCTACTGTACATAAAGAATATATCAAAGATCACAATAAGATTACTTAGACCACTAGGAATTGGTATGGCTCGTAAACTAACAAATTCCCTTGAGACCAGACCCAGACCCAAGAACCCAACAGTCATAGACGACAAACCAAATATCACTTACAAAATCAACTGCCATAACTGCGACCAACACTACATTGAACAAAGTGGTCGCCCTCTTCACCTTCTTTTACATGAACACCAATTGGCTACTAGACGTCACCACATTTAGTCGCTCATTTTAATCTACTCGGATAAATAACTATGGACATGAATTCTTTGTTGCCAGTATAGAAATCTAGGACAAAGGAAACACAAAAGATATCAGAGGATTCTTAGAAGCTTGGCATTCAGGTCAGTCAGTAATTAGTAGATGTATAGACATAAGCCCAATCTATCAACCAATAAGGAAAACGATAAACAACAAAAAGGTCAGAAGTTGAGCAGAGGAACAGGCAACAGGAAACTCTATACAATCAGTGACACAATCATATGAAACAAACAATCACAAATCAGTTTTTCAAAGCAAAAGATATTGCTAGTTCACTTCATACTGAAGTTAATGCTGCTGATGTCGTCTAGAAAGACGATGAAAGTTCCATGGTCAAACAACCCAGCTCAGAAAACTCAATACAACCATAACCATCCACCTGATCTACAAATATTCATCACATTCTCACATTCAAAGCTTTTTGTGAAGGCCGAAAAAGATAAGCTGCTTATCAAAATCACTGTAAGTTTTGAGATAACGAAGAATACATGTAGCAGAGGGGGAGGATTTTATGAATTTTGCTCATATAATAGATCGTTCAAGAACTGTACAGACAGAGTACACCATATGAGAAAAAGAACCAATAATACCCAGCTTACAGATTACGTAACATACAAAGGATTGACGTCGATAGGATTGAGGTCCACCGAGTGAGTTGAAATCAAGAAAGGAGTGACATCAGTAGTAATGTAGTCAAAATGCAACAAAATCAAATTACATTCACCACTGAAATGACAGAATTTTGTGATATTTTAAACAATAATGAGAAGTGTTATTGCTTGTATGACACCGACGTTGATTTGGCCAAATTGATCAGTCTCTGTTGGCATATGGGCTCCCGCCCATCATTACTATACATAATTAAAATACAGGCAATACCGAGGCATCCTCACAGGAGCTCATATGCCAACAGAGACTGATCAACTCGGTTTAATCAACGTCGGTGTCATACAAGCAATAACACTTCTCATTATTGTTTAAAATATCACAAAATTCTGTCATTTCAGTGGTGAATGTAATTTGATTTTGTTGCATTTTGACTACATTACTACTGATGTCACTCCTTTCTTGATTTCAACTCACTCGGTTGACCTCAATCCTATCGACGTCAATCCTTTGTATGTTACGTAATCTGTAAGCTGGGTATTATTGGTTCTTTTTCTCATATGGTGTACTCTGTCTGTACAGTTCTTGAACGATCTATTATATGAGCAAAATTCATAAAATCCTCCCCCTCTGCTACATGTATTCTTCGTTATCTCAAAACTTACAGTGATTTTGATAAGCAGCTTATCTTTTTCGGCCTTCACAAAAAGCTTTGAATGTGAGAATGTGATGAATATTTGTAGCTCAGGTGGATGGTTATGGTTGTATTGAGTTTTCTGAGCTGGGTTGTTTGACCATGGAACTTTCATCGTCTTTCTAGACGACATCAGCAGCATTAACTTCAGTATGAAGTGAACTAGCAATATCTTTTGCTTTGAAAAACTGATTTGTGATTGTTTGTTTCATATGATTGTGTCACTGATTGTATAGAGTTTCCTGTTGCCTGTTCCTCTGCTCAACTTCTGACCTTTTTGTTGTTTATCGTTTTCCTTATTGGTTGATAGATTGGGCTTATGTCTATACATCTACTAATTACTGACTGACCTGAATGCCAAGCTTCTAAGAATCCTCTGATATCTTTTGTGTTTCCTTTGTCCTAGATTTCTATACTGGCAACAAAGAATTCATGTCCATAGTTATTTATCCGCGTAGATTAAAATGAGCGACTAAATGTGGTGACGTCTAGTAGCCAATTGGTGTTCATGTAAAAGAAGGTGAAGAGGGCGACCACTTTGTTCAATGTAGTGTTGGTCGCAGTTATGGCAGTTGATTTTGTAAGTGATATTTGGTTTGTCGTCTATGACTGTTGGGTTCTTGGGTCTGGGTCTGGTCTCAAGGGAATTTGTTAGTTTACGAGCCATACCAATTCCTAGTGGTCTAAGTAATCTTATTGTGATCTTTGATATATTCTTTATGTACAGTAGGATGAAGCATTTGCTGATTTCTGTGAATGACTTTGTAGCTGAGGATGGACGGGACAAGCATCTTTTGATTGAGTTCCTTTGAGTAACCGTTTTTCTTTAGGATGCATATAACATAATTTTGCTCATTTCTCCGTGAAGTTGAGGTACTACAGTATGTTCTTTCTCTTTTGAAAACAGTCTATGCACAATTAACTTTGTGAGTTATTGGGTTGTTACTGTTGTCGTTGAGGATTTATTCAAAGTGCATTGACGTCCTGGACACTTGAGTTTCCATTTTTCGGTACTTGTCCTACTGACTAAAACATCCAGGAATGGCAGTTGGTTGTTCGATTTCGTTTCCATTGTGGATTTGATGTCGCTGAAAATGTTGTTGATCAGATTGTCAATGCTTTCTATGTCATACTTCTTAATGATGATAAGAGTATCGTCCACAAAGCAGATCCAAATTTTTGGTTCAGTCACAGGTAAAATGATGATCCCCATATCCTGGATAGCTGCTTTTGCAAATAGTTCGGGAATTGGTGGTCCTAGTGAAGCTCCTCCCGTCTCTTTGCATGTTTTTCCGTTAAAACGGAAGTATAGTGTCAGGCAAAGACCAGTGAGTTTCATCAGACTTCAACGTTGGGGTTTGTGCTTTCTGAAAGACTTGTGTTGTCAGCAGGGGAGAGTGACATAGCCTCCTTGGCCAGCTGTGGTTCGATTAATGTATAACGCTGTGACGTTGAAGGATATCACTAATTTTTCATCTTCCATATTTATTCCTCTGATCCCTCCTAGGAATCCTTTTGGTGGTTTGATGGGATGTCCACGTGATTGACAAGGTATTTCAGGTTCCCCAAAAGTTCTCTGGATATGTTACATTTTGAGGTTCCCGTAAGTGAGACTACTGGTCGTAGAAATCTGCTGTAAAACCGAGGAAGGAGAGTTCCATTCGGCTTCATTAGCCATTTATCTTGCACTGTTGTTTCTTCTGCCTTGAAGAGTTTATTCAAGCTTTTGTTGATCTGGTTGTCAAACTTTTGGATAGGGTTAGTTTCAAGTGGCTGATGCACGTTTTCATCGTTGTGTGAACTCTCTACCCTTCCGATGTAGTCTTTTCTATCCATGGCTACAGTGGTGCGTCATTAGTCTGCTGGGAGGATGACGATGTCTTTCCCATTTTTCCGTGTTCTCAATGTTTTGTTTCTGAGTGGTCATTCCAACATAGTATCTCTTCTCTTTAGTCAGTGGTGGAATTGCTTGGCATATTTTTTGTTGAGTATCCTCATTTTGTTTTGATATTTTCAACGACTATTCTTATGCAGCGAAGAATTCTAGTTTTGCGGCATCTATTGTAGTGTAAATCAATCCTTTCTGAAGAATTTCTCCGACTTTTGTGGGTGGCTTTTCCTATAAGTTGGCAATACAGTCGTTTGTTTCCTCTGTTGAAGGTGCTTCTGGAATTTTCAGCGCCTTTTTCTTGAATATCTTCCTCCATTGTTCCTTGTAGCGTCTACTCGATTTTTTAAATTGCTATTGTTAGCGTTGTCATGTGTTGTGTCGTAAGTAAGCTTTCTAGTTTTCTCTTTTGATTCTTGACCGTAAGCTTGTATTTCCGGATCCAATTATGTGCATCTGTGATCACCAGTTGGAACGTCTGTCTTCCACTTTATTCAACTATTTTCCATTCCACTCGACGGTCAATCAAGTATTTGCCATCATCTCAGAACTAACAGTAGATCGCATTCCTAAATCCTCTGAATTTTCCAACTTTGCCTTACATAATGTGCACCTAAACAATAGTTTAACATGTGCTATGTGTAGTTTTCTTTCAGTATCCACTGTAATTCTAGTCTATATACAAGTGATGAGTGTTCGTGAAATGATGTCGTGCATTTTCTCTATTCTGGACCTACTTTGTACAAAATTGTCGAAGGATTCGAATGCGGAATGTGGCGATGTTCATGTACAGTGTATGCAAAAACTTAAGTTGGCAGAATTTCAGTGTGTAGTTGTGAACACATGATCTTTTTATTAAATTATTTTTCGAAAGCTTCGACAGGTTCGTTGATAAGGTGAAGGATATTTCTGCTCTTAAACAGGTTAGTCAGTGACACCGCCAGTAAAAAGTAAACACACACAGTGTGACAGTAACAGACAGCACAGTTTCACTTCAGTAAAGATTATCCAGTAATGTGACTGAAAGAGATTTAAATTCGACAGGATTAAAGTATGATATAGTACTTTTCCGCAACTTAAAAGTAAACAACTCCGAAGGTCAACACTATTTAAACATTCGTGTAACTTCTGAGTGTCATGATCATCATCCAGCTAGCAGCAGTATGACTTTGCCCTCTTACCCCATCACAGTGTAGCAGTTTACACCACAACGGTAACTGCTTTTGTCTAACCACTACCTAACAGACCTTTCTGTATGGTACGACCTCGAGGGAACAAGCGTTTCACCAGCATAGCTTGTTGGATCATTTTGATATGCAAGCCCGACTACCACGTCAAGGTATCAGCAATCGGTCGGGAACTTCTGAAAGTGCTGAAGATGTCAGCAAACCTGATGAAATATCCACGATAGCTCTAAACCTTCATCATCCTCAGCCTTAGCATAAGTCATTTTCATCATTTCAAGATTATTTAATCTTTTCAAAACATATTTCAACTTCATTGTTATCAATAAACGTAAATTGATTTACAAGACAGTATCAAAATGAATAAAAATGAATAATGTAGCCAGAAACATCAAGTGTGATTTAATTTCTTATATTATCACAAAACACAACCCCATAGAATTAGTTATCTATTTTCGGTAAAATAGTTTTGACATCTAACACAAGTCATAGGCATGTTTTAGCGTTTTTTTTATATTGTGTTTCATTGATAAGTGACCTAAAAATTACTTCACTATATCAAGATTGTCCTACATGCAGATTGCATCCGTGATATTTTGAGTCCTAGCAATGAAGTTTAGCGAGGAGAACTTCAACGATGAAGTTGATAACATCTCACTATAAAGCAAACAAGTATGGATACTTCATATAGGATAGACAGATACAAATCGAGTAATGATTCTTCTCAATTTTTTTTATTACTTCTTCGTAATTTATTATTGTTCATAGTAATGTGAAGAGAACTAATTGTTATTGTAAATGAAATTCCTAAATGCTTGCTTTATCCTTATATTTCATGTCCATAGTGAAATGTTAAAGTACTTGATGGCAAATTAAAAATGGCACAGTAGTCAACAGCAGTCAAGTAACAGTAAATAGTCGAGATACCACAGAAGCAAATAAACTAAATAATAGAAATACAACGTTTGTTATGTTTTGAAAAGATCATTTACTACTTTTAGTTCATGTATTCACTGGTGTGTCATCCATCTATCCATCCAGATCAACATAGGACTAGGCATTACTGCGTGACGGTCTGAGTTGCCACAGCTCATATCACTACATCAAGTAAAAAGGCAGTGAGGCTCAAGGTGAAGATAAGAGAATGCAGCCAGAAGAAATATAAAGTACGAAAAGAGAGAAACGGAGGATGAGAAAGTGGTGAGATTCGGTATAGCATCGTTAAGATGAGGATAAAGTGTGTATACATTTGTGCCACTGAAATCGGTTCTGAGTCATATCACCTAGACTCTCCAACTACTGGTTCCTCTTGTCCCGCGGACACAAACCACCTAGTCTGAATCGCCTCACATGGCTCAAACTAACAGTCAGAGAATTCACACGTTGGTGCCATGTTTTAGTCTGGCCACTACGGCCCTTTTTCCAGCCTGGACCTACTTCAGCCAACATTGTATGTGTGGCATGTCGTAGTTTGTCCACACAATGACATTATTCTCTGACGTTTTCAGCTGTTAAATGCATAATACCAATTTGTATACATATGAGTGTGACTTGAATATTTTGTTCTTCTTTGTTACAAGGTGTCTAGTTAAACCAAAATCTGTTGACACTGCGTTTCATGAGTCCAATTACGTAAAGTGTAGAATCAAAGCGGTATGAATGCGTTTAGAAATAACTGACAGTAAGTTATATTTAAAGTTTAGTCGATAAACTTATTTGAACAAGAGAGATGCGAGACATGAAAACCACTTCTTTCGGTTTCAAGATGGTGATATGTTTGAGTGAATGAAGCAGCAAAGAGAGAGAGTTTATACGTTTTGAAATCGAACCAGACACAAAACTTTGCTATCTTTTATATTAGCCACATGAAACAGAAATATATTGAATAAATGTATATTTATTGTTCATCTATTATAAAAAAGCAGCAGGTCTGAACGAAGAATACTTTTTTAAATAAATTCTCTTCAGGTCTACAATTATAAACTGCATTAATACAACGTACAAACAAGCCATGTTATGGACAGGTACATTTTCGGGATGCAGTGAGATTTAGAGACCGTAAGGAAATCGGTTTATCTTTATTAAATTAGTCAATATTAGGACTATACATGCACAGAAGAATGATATGATGGTGAACAAAAAGATAACTAATAAGGTGGCAGGAGTGGCCTTTATTTAGCTGAAGGCCAAGGGAGAAGTAACCCTTTGAGATGATTTTTCTGAATGCAGAGTTCAGGTTTGATCGATCTTAATGCAACAGCCTCCACTATGTTGAGCAGACGTTTGTGAGCTACATGTTGTGGCGTTTTTGGAACACGATGAATGACACTGAAAGCTTGATTAGTATCCATGCGATGCCCTGTGTCAACTAGATGCTATAGGCCCGAACTTTTCACTTCTTTCACTTCCCCCTTTCCTAACCAAGCTGTTAAATGCTCTCGTATCCGGAGACGCACCTGCCGGTGACACACATTCTCCAACTGATATTAGACTAAATTCTCAGCATGCATCTTAAAAGTGACACTAATTTCGCTGATTTACCAGACCTGAGAGTATGCAGCAAGTTTCAGGTCAGTCACTTTATGCTCTGTATACAAACACAAATATATTCACGAAGAAAGCGACATGGATTTCACCAGATGGACGCACTACACTGAAAATCAGGTCGACTCCATCTCAATGTGAGAAAGTGAAGAGGCAGCCAGACTACTGGACAAAGATCAGATCAAGAAGGGGAGTAGATATAGGTTCACACCACTCACTATCTAGTGCAAGGAACCTGCCTTCAAAACCAAGTTGTAAGCCTTCAAAAAGTTGGTGATAGACCACAGTTCAAGTTCAACACCCAAAACAGAAACTGAAGGACGAAACTTCAAAGGCTATCATCACTTCAGCCATCAGGGCAAAATGGGAGACATTGAGCAACATCCCTCAAGGATCCTGCGTGGAAGAACACTGGAACTAACTGAAAGCTATGGGAAAGGAACCTTCATAGTCGTGTTAGAAAAGAAGGAGAAATAAGTTGAAGCAAGGAATGGATCTCGATGGACACAAGGAAACTGATAGAGGAGGGAGAGTAAGATAGTGAAGCATAAGATGAACCAGTGCAGTGCAGTGCAGGGATGAACAATGAAAAGAGGAACTAAACACAACCTATAAAACACTACACTGGACAAAGAAGTGATGAGGAGTGCGCGCGAAGACAAAATACAGTTATACGACACACTTGCAACCGAAGCAGAACACACTGACGGTAGAAGAGACCTGACAACACTATATCAAATAGCTACGTTACTATCTGGTAGGGAAGAGATTATTTCAGACGAAACCAATGAAAGGTAGTGAAGGGGAAGCTAGTTATCAAAAGGAGAAACAAATAAAGCGATTGGCTGACCACTTCAAAAAACTCGAGTCAACAACCACTGACACCCACAACTCGTCACGAAATACCACCAACAATAAAGCCACAGACTATCAGTGAACACAAACCCTTCGACAAAAGCAGAAGTGAAGTTCTGAACGCCATAAAGTTGCTGAAATCCCGGAAATCAGGAGGAATACATGGAATTCCTCCAGAAGCACTGAAACAGACGCAGAGACAACAGTGGACATGCTCACATCATTACTGTAAAAGCCTTGGCAGGAAAGAAAGGTACCTGTTGGCCGGAAGCATAGCTATCCTTTCAAACTTCAAGAGAAAGGAGACCTAAGTCTTTGCAGGATGTGGTGTGAAATCGTGCTCCACTCCTGTCCACATCAAACAAAATATTAAGCCATATCATCCTAGAGACACTGAAAAATGCTCTGGATTCAAAACCACGACCGGAACAGGCTGGCTGGCTGGTTTCAGGAAGAACAAATCATGTGCGGAGCAAATTGCAACGCTATGCTACACATCACCATAGAACAGAGTATAGAATGGAAGTCAACCCTTTACCTCAACTTCATTGACTTTGAAAAGGCTTTCGACAACTTTGACCGAGAAGAAATTTGCTGCAGCTGCTTCAACACTACGATTTTAGTGCAACGAACCTTTATCCACCTCATTCAACAGCTATATGATGATGATGATGCTACTTGCCAAGTGATTCACAATGGAAAGCTCAGCTGAGTGATGTCTTGAGAGTGAAGACGGGAGTAAGACAAGGCTGTCCACTATCACCGATCATCTTCCTGATTATGGTCGACTGGACTGGGTCATGCAGGAAACCGTGAGGAGTGAGAAGATGGGCTTACGCCGTTTGACCGATGAAAAGACTTCACAAGAAGATTTTGATTTGCTGATGATGATCTGTGCATAACGTCATACACACGCTCGAAGATCTACAGGCGAAAACCAACAAGTTGGCAAAAGAGGCTTGGCAGCAAAGATCGGACTTCACGTGGGCCTAGAGAACATGGAGGTGATGAAGATACCCAACCACCAATAACAGCGACAACAACAAACACCAATCACTACCAACTGCAGAAATCTGATTGAAGTTGTCTCTTCCACCTGCACCTATCTAGGCAGCATCGTTTCAACTACAGGTGGCGGCACAAGCACAGATGAGGGTGTCAAAGCCAGTATCGGAAAGACAGCAGGACAGGTCTTCCTGTATTAATCTGAAATCAGTGTGGAGATCTACTGCACTCCACACCATTGCACTCAGCATAAAGCGTGGACAATATCCGGATTTTCAATACTAATCCAGTCAAGTGAGTGTTTGTGTGTGATGGTTGAGAGACTTGGCGCCTTAAGAAAAGTACTTCCAACAAACTGTAGACATTCATCAACAGCTGCCTACGCTGGCTCGATACTGAAGATCAGATAGCGAGAATAATGAGAGTAAGCAAGAAGGAACTGTGGCTGTCAACGAACTAACCAAGAACGTATCGCCTAACAAATATGCAGAAGAAAGTGGATATGAATTGGGCATATACTGAGAAAACCGTTTGGGGACATCACGCTCCAGGCCATACCCTTGAGTGGGGAATGACGATTTGGGCATGTGAGGGTGACATAGAGGAGATGGTGTGAGGAAGGAATGAAAGCTTGTGGACAGTGGTGGAGAAAGGTTGAAAAGACTGCAGAGAAGAGAGTGCAATGGAGATGTTCTGCTGAAACCCTGCATTTCACTAGGAACTCAAGGACAAATAATTAAAAAAACGTCATTATATCCTTCCCTTTTAGTGACGTAAAAAGTGAAAAATATAGTGAAACTTAGCAAGTAGAACCTACTTTACTTGTTAATAGGAATGCAGTGAAATGATACTATCTGCAACTCTTATATAATATGAAGTGGTTTCGAAACGAAAAGTTACTTCCATGATATATTTAAAAAATAAAAGTTATCCAATTCTAGCGTGTTACTGTAGACTGTTACGTCTGTAATAAATTTAAGGAAATTTTACGACTAAGTATATCCATATGGTTATTGTTTGTTGCCTGACTTGTATATACTTCAAGAATGACATGCATCACATCAAAACTAATGGGCTTTTTGTATCTATCTAGGGTTGCTATAGTCATACAAACATGTTGAAATTCTATGCAACTATGTATATATATGTATACCTGCTAACAATGTATTGATGTGTTGCTATGGGAAGAAATTCCAGTGAATACTTATTTCGAATCACAAGATATAAAATAATTGTGTCACAAGTGTAACAATTACTTTTTCAATTGCTGAGTAAACATAAAACTATTTCTAATGTGTTTGAGATATCATTGAAGTTTTGATCATATTATTAGTTGATTTATGCTATCGTCTTTGTCTAGTTATCACCAAGTCTAAATCGGGTATATTATGGTTGAGAATACAGATATAACATCATTATTCATGATGAAGTATACCTATCAACGGTACACACATTTATGCGGCAGGCAGTGAACACCGCTAAATGTACTATCAAATTGCTCATACCTCGGACGGGGTGCGACAATCTAACCTTTAATGCACTAGTTGAAACCAACTATCTAGATAGATTGGCTTTAGTTCTTGAAATTAAACAAGCTCTCCAGTTGGAAGTAATTATTATTATTATTTATTATTTGTCCCTTGGGTTCCTAATGGAACATAGGGCTTCAGCAGTACGTCTCCAATGCACTTTGTTCTGTGAAACCTTTTCAACCTGGCTCCACAACAGTCCACAAGCTCTAATTTCTTCCACGAACGATCTCCTCCATGTCACTCTCAGCTGGGACGCCCAACTCGTCGCTCCCCATCTGGGTTCCACTCGAGTGCCTGGCCTGGCGCGTGTACGCCCAGTCCATCTCCACTTCCTTCTGCATATTTGTCCAGCGATAGGTCCTTGCTTCGTTGGTTCGTCCTCAGAGTTCCTTGTTGCTTATTCTTATTATTCTGGCCATCTGTTCTTCAAGAACGAGCCAGAGTAGGCAGTTGTTGATGAATGTCTGTGGTTTGTTGGAAATCCCTTTCGTAACGCTCCAAGTCTCTGAACCATACAGAAGCACTGACTTGACGTTGGTGTTGAAAATCCGGATCTTTTTCCACATGCTGAGTGCAGACGATCTCCACACTGGTTTCATGTTAATCAACGCCTGTCTTGCTTTTCCGATTCTAACTTTGACATACTCGTCTGTGCCACCTGTAGTTGAAACAGTGCTTCCTAGATACGTGAGGGAGACTACTTCCTTTAAGTTTCTCCCCTTGATGGTGATTGTAGTGTGTTGCTGTTGGTGGTAGTGTTGGTTGGGTATCTTCATCCCTCTGTCTACTCTATATTCACTTGAAGTCCTGTCTTTGCTGCCCTACCTCTTCTGCCAACTTGTTAGTTTTCGCCTGTAGATCTTTAAGTTTTTGCGACATCAGACACAAGTCATCATCGGCGAAATCCAAATCTTCTGGGTTTATTTCCGTGGTCCAGTGTATCCCCCTTCTCTCACAGCTCCTCACTGTTTGTTGCATGATCCAGTCCACTAGAGTCAGGAATATCATGGGTGATAGTAGACAGCCTTGTTTTACTCCTGTCTACACTTCAGACGCATCACTGAGCTTCCCATTATGAAAGCAATAATAATCTAGTATTGCTGAAATATTTCTCTTAAGTTATAAATACTTCAAGCATTCTTTTACAGATAATACAGATAATAAACGTGATATAAAAGGGTTTATAAGAAATTTTTGAAAATGAAGATAGATACGGTAAGTGGTAAATTTTCATAAATACGATTCACCGTATTACAAGATTGTCTACCTTCACTCTGACTAGAAAGCACTTCTCAGTACGATCTACTGAGTCGCTTGACAAAAACTTTTTCTACTCAATAAAAATTTTCCCCAAGAGAGCTGAAATCACCAGATCCTGTCTAGTGAGACTAATACACAAATGGAAATATAAATGACGATACAAATTCGTTGTGATCTAAAGCGTAAGAATAACAAAATGTGTAATCTAATGGAGGCAGTATCAACTTCATAAATTTATCAGAATCATGGTACTCTCATGTTTACTATTGGCACAATGTTGTCGACAATAACATCATGTCTACTTAAGTAAAAGAGTGGGAATAACCAGATTTCAGAGGTAATGCATTTTCTCTTCTCACTTAAAAATTATAGCTGTAAAAATTCATAACGATCTTCAGGAAAATGGGGAATAGTTGTAACTCAGGAGCATAATTTTGGCGGGGTTATGCTTTCTGATTTGGATTACATAAACTAGCGATTGAAAAACCAAGAAGATGACACAAATAATGGGGAAGAAACATCCTTCAAGAGAAACCTATCAAGATTTCAAAACTGCGACCATTAGATAGGGGAAAGAACAAGTGACTGTGCAGTCAGCTTATCCTAAAAATACCTGACCAAATCTGAGGAACTTCTCCTTTAAAAAGGATTAAATCACAACACAGGAGTCGTTTCAGGGCCATGATTCTTCACATCTATAGATTCATCACTGAAGACTTTGGGAGTACACTCTGAGATCCAACAGGAAATAAGACAAGTAGTTGTACCTCTGACCAGGCGGGGATCAAATCAACCCAACTAACCGTGGAAAAGAAGTATTTTAGGGAACTAAAGAATAGAAAGATGATAGCTAAAATCTTTACTAATAAACAGTCCAGCTTAGAGAACATAGCTCCATCAGAAAAATTTTCTAGATTTTTCTTGTATAATTATCTAGACAATGATTAGTTCTCATTCATTTCGCGTTACGTATTTCATATTCTGTGATTTTACACTTGTCATTTCTATGTAATTTAGAAAGCAATAGACGTTTCTGTCAGCGATGTAAATACAAAGAACTAAATCAAAATAATCCGTTTTCAAATAAATTTCGAAGTTCCCATACATTTCTTTTCACTGACAGATTGGAATAACGTGATCAGCATAATATATGATTCCATGAATATTATTCTGCTACAAATAACTCAGGACTGTATCAAAATCATTTGTGCGTATAAAGACGAAATATACTTTAAATGCGTCACAAAAGCGAAAAGAACATAAAATGCGATGATAACAACTTGACAAAGATTCGAAAAGACAGGATAAAACAGGCATTGCATATCATAATAAGATCAATGGTAATTTAAGCATGATTAAGCCGATAAATTTGATTTGTGATAAATAAATTTACTAGGTTAAAGGAGCAAGGATTTAGCGAGAGGCGGTCGTTAAGCCATCAAGAAATCAGGTAAACTGTGAGATTCATACTAATCACTTTCACGTATAGAATAGTCATAAACGTAAGTATTAATTTGAAATTTTTGCATAAGATTCGAAAATAAACATAAAGATATCAGACAAAGTTACGGCGGAAATGATATTCCAAGACTCTGATAACAGATGATGACGAACTTGACAGATTTAACGTTAGTCTCACGTGCAGTTCCGATTTCAAGCTCTATAACTGCTTTAGTTTTCAATCATTAGATTTGATGAGATGGTGGATTCTTATAGATATGCATAACAAGTTTCGCTTTGTTTCATATGATCTTGGCATTTATTTCCATTTTCATGAGAACCTTGAATTAATGTTCGCTGGTTGGAAGATCCTGCTCAGTCTAGGTCTCATACTTGTTGATATTCGTCAGTAAGACCTTTCTTCATCCTTGAAAAAACTGGTGTCTTTTCTGAGAGAGGTAGGATTCAGTCAACACTCAGAACCTGACAGCATGGAACTGGTTGTTCGCCAGTAACTAATAGATTTACCTAGTCCTGTCCTACAAGATGTCGATCGTAACCTGAATAGCTCAGTAGTAACGTGACTGACTACAACACAGGATGACGCAGGTTTTACTCCATGATCAACAGAATTCGGCCAGTGCTGTGGACTAGACAACATGAAAGTGGTTGCTTTCTAATGGTTAATCAGAGTAACCTGGAATCCACATATCATAATCATATAAAGGGATCAGAACAAAGTGAGTGTGTTCAAATATTTTCTACGGTTATTCTGTTTTCTATACATTCAGATTGTGAACTAACATCGGGTTATATATATAAATATTTGCTGGATGATGGCGTTACCGTATCACTAATTGGCACACGTACGAAAATAAGGATCACTGGATTTAAGCAGAATGACTAAATTCCAAAGTGCTTTCTATGTCCAACCCCTCGAGAAATCATGAAAGCAGAGGGTTTCTATTTAAAGAAAGGAATAGCTATTAATCATGGACAGTTGCTAGGACTGAAATCCAGGACGTGCATTTCGTCCTATTTGGGATTGGTCATCTGGATGTATCTGCCTTCCAGTGAGTGACTTAAACTCGCAACCCATCTTTTCAAATGCCAGAGCGTTATGCACAGGCTCACCGAGTCAAGATAGCCACCTCTTGTGTGACGAGTATGGTTTTAATGTTATTGCGTGTACCATCCGTCATTAACATATAATTTTAAATACTAGCAATATCGAAGCATCTGCGCGGGAGCATATATGACAACAGAGACCAAGTGATGCAGTCAACTCAACAGAGAGATACTACAAGCAACAGCGGTAAAGGAATAGCTGTTTACTGCTCTAACTTTTCTGACTCGCCAACTGATGAAAATCCCAAATCATCAAGTGAATGGCAAGCATTCGTTAGGTCATATCCTGAATCACAATATCTTGCGAAGGACGCCTTCATGTACACGGAGATACGCTTAGTTCAATGCATATACAGTGTAGGAAACGGATATATTTGCTGTGGGTACGTTGATGCTTACGACTTACACAGTATTACACAAATGCTTATATAACTCCAATAAATTATTTGGTATGAAGATCAAAATGTTTGTTTTACTAGTGTGTACTACATATCTTGTGAAGAATTGGTTTTGTAAATGCAAATTGCTGCCAAGTTACTGTCATCGGTAATATATAGGCAGTGGATTGGTTGTAACCATAAAAATGTGTGACAACATTCATAGACAAAATTAAAGGGTGCAAGACTAATCATTAACCACATTATCTGATGAATCGCTCAAAACAGAAGTGAAGCAGTCAGGAAAAAATTTTGATATATGTATATAACCTGAGGGCATAGTAGCCTGGGTTAACATTATTGAGGCCCAATTAAAATTGAAATCTAAAAACAGAAATGTAGCTTTAGAAACCACTGAAACCCTGAAAAACTTATCTTTCATGAGATGAGCAAGATCTCAATCAGAAATCAAGGAAACTAACCTGTTTTCACATTGCTTGAATGGATGTTTTCTACAATCACGTATCATAAAAAATAGACAAGACGTGGCTTCGGCTAAGAAAATATTTCCTTTTCGACGAAGTCATTTGCTAAGCTGCACATTTGTGATGTTCAACTTCAAAGAAAAGACGATAATTCATTTCTTAGATCGATCTACAGAAAGTCTACATGGAATGGACAATCTGTTAATTTTCAGAGTTCAGTCCCCTATGCAGGAAAATAAATCTTATTCATTCACTTTCCCCAAGGATCAGCAAAATGTGTACTGAGGACACGGTTGACGAAGAACTGCAAATACGTAAACGAACTCTAGCGGAAAACAGGTTCCCGCTCAGATTCGTAGATAAGAACACAAAGACAAAGAACCCAAGTGAACAAAGACATTTGGCACAGAAAAAGATTCTTTTATTGAATCTTGAATTCAAAAATGATATTGCTGCAGCGATCCTGAGGAAACGACTGTCAAGATCCATAGACAGAACATACTTCACCACCAACCTTCGGATAATTTGCTTCTGCAAGAAACCTTTCGGTCAATATGTGAAAGACAAACCGACGCATTGGGCCACATAAGTGTGTGTATACCAGTTTACTTGCTCTTGTTGAGCTGATTACACCAGCCATACCATGCATCGGCTTGTAAAACGTGTTCGCGAACACTACCCAGCCTGGCTTGCAAAGGGAGAACGGAAATGCATCTTCAGTTCGATAACAGAACACCCGGTGAACTCAGGCCACTTAGCTTCTTTTGAGGGCTCATTCAAAATTCTCTACAGAGTTCAATTGTCACTCGGAGTAAAATCAAGTCATCTGTCTAGAGCTGAAGCATTAGCCATTCAGAAGTTCAAACCAGCATTATGCGTGCAAAAAAGGTACGTCCAATCTTTATCTTTGCCATGACCATCATAAAGCCCTTTCAGCCACAGATTCATTTTGTATCATATTAAACCAGCATTACGTAATTACAATCTTATTTTCATAATACCCTGTTTATTTTCATACTATGTCAAAGATTTAATTCGTATTACGTAATTACTATATTATTTTCATGATCCCCTGTTTATTCTCATACTCTGTCATAGGTTTATCGGGTGTTACACAATAGCAATTTTATCTCAATAACCCTTCGTTCGGTCTCCTACTTTGCCATACATTCATCCCATATTACGTAATTACAATTAATTTCATAATCCCCTGTCTATTTTCCAACTCTAAACACAAATGTGTATTAATCAACTTCCTTTCGCCATTCAATATATTTTGCCCCCTGACCGGAAACAGTTCTGGAACACTCTACCTACTGTAACATATATTCACGAATGTACAGCTTAGTAAATGACTTCGTTGAAAAGAAAAAAATTTCTCCGCTGAAACCACATCTTGTCTTTTCCTATAATCACGTATCAATTAAAAATTTTAATGTCTGTAATCATAAATCAATGGGATTACTATCATACTGAATAATGTTTGTAAGTAATATGAAGCAGGCTGAAAACAAAGTGACCAACCACTGATGAATAGTTCTTTTTGGCAAAATACATACCACGCGTTAGTTGATTGAATTCATATTCCGTAGGGAGTAATACATTTCAGAAAAAATCTCATACTTCATAGGTTTAACTTCAAATGCTTCCATAGTCTGAAGAAATCACATTCAGACACTTCGTGGCACTCAATACACAATATGTTGATCATTTTAAAGCCTGTCTACATATCTTTCATGTCAACCATTCACTTTATTTAGTATAATAAGAGGTCTTAGATTCATCGCTCACTAGCCGAAAGCCAATGGCTATTTTCCTGGTGCCTACAATTGTAGACGCACTTGGAAAATATACAGCATTTAACTCTTAAGCAGACTGAGTCAGTAAACTTCTGAACCACTGAGCCAGAGAAAATTGTTGAAAAGTAGTGTGTTGCAGAGGACAACCAGCCTGAGTAAATAAAGAACAGTTATGGTTCAGTATCTCTGGGTACTGAGCATCATATCACTAGGCTTGGTGACATCCTGAACATTAAACTCTAGCCATGAATTACAAATTTTTTCACTGATTTTAGAATTGAAAACTGTGTCTGTGAAACAGATGCTTTAAGATGAGAAGTTATTTAGTTCATAAGTGAGAGAATATGGCTGAATAAGACTGTGAGCAAGCAACTACTTTTGGGTGAGAATTTTACAAGTCGACCTGAAAAGTTTGGTCTGAATTTTCTTGCTTTCTGCTTAAATCACGCTCACTAGGAAGTTATATCACTTAGAAACGAGATTTCTGCTGTTCGAAAGTGTGAGTCATTTAGAGGCTACATTGAGATTCGAGAATCTATTTTCTTAGGCCTTTCCCACTTGCGTAAAAAGATTTCTTTATGATTGAATAAAGAGATGGGAAACAAGATATCGTTTCCCCACAGGAACATCCAGTGGAGACAAAGCAAGTGATTGATATAAATACGGTCATCGAAATCATCAGACTCCATAATAATGACCATAAAGTCTCACTAGGGGGAATTCTTGAGACGATAGAAGAAATTTTGGACATACTTGTGGAATTTGGATCGTGGAACTGAGAATGTCTTGCTCAGAACTTCAATTTTTTCTGGCACTTAAAACTTCACATGGAACGTGAATTCATCAGTATAACAGTGAAAATTGGACGATATATATGAGCATAATTCAATTACTGGTCAGTTTCGTACTGTATAATTTTCTGCAACAGTACTTTTTACTGATTACTTGTTAAGTAGAATTTAGTCTTACTTGGCATACCAAGATAACCTGGCAATTTTCTTGTCTAGTTTTCATAGTTCTACTGTGTTTTACTTCTTGATTTCATCCGTGGTATGCTTTTCCAGATATCTAGAATTGGTGTTATGTCATTTCTACAAGATAAGTGAGACAGTGATTTGTTAAACAAAGCTTCAGTTATCTACCTGTCTCCAACTACTCAAGTTATTGATTAAAATTGTCACCTTATTCACAATTACCACATGATTATATGACAGCATTCATTGCTACGGATGGGCTTCTTTTTTGACTTATCTTGCTGGGGTCTATCTTTCTATATTTAGATAGATTTTCAGCTACTCCAGACGTAATTAACCTCTTCTGGTTAGTTCGACCGATTAATTGACTTCAGAGTAATTACACGAACTATGGGAGATAAAATAGATTTGTATCACAGTTTTGGTGGGACCCTTCATTCAGCGAAGTTTTATCTCGAAGTGGGCTTACAAGTATAATTGCCGCTCCAATTTTGATATTCATGAAATTCTTACGCGAGGCTCCTGATACCCTTCTTTTGTATAGCAATACTGTGAAAGTTCTAAAATCCTTCTCTGTGGCTTTATTATCAGCATTACTTTTGTCTGCAACTGCATTAATCATGTATATGAAAATGAAAAGAGGTTCGCACTACTCAGCTCTGATCATTGAGTTACATGTGTTTTGCCCACAGTGTATGGCAAACTAAGCAAAATAGACTTCACATGCAAGAAAATTGTGAACTATTCACAGAGTAGCGTGCTTAGTTTAAGGAAAATGCTACAATGTACAAACTAGAATAAATTTGACAGAGATATTTTGAACGACACCACTGATGGCGTAACACGAAATCCCAAGTTTTGCTTTGATATTTGTTTCTCCAGTGAAAGTTTTTTCAAAACTTCGATGATTTGTCTTCTCTTTAGCCGGAGAGACTAGGAAAAGAAACAGAAAGACCACGTAACGTAAGTGATACTGCTAGCGCTAATCGATTGAACGCTTTAATTAAGTTTGAAATTAAACGTCTCATTCTACTATATAACCAGAAACATTTGTCAGACAAAGGCCCATTCAGAGTGTGGAAACGTTTTAAAGACCTTATTGGTAATAAAAGACACCTTAATAAAGAAGCGCATACTGGTATGGACTGCTTAGTTCCCATGATTGCTGTCCTATTCATAACTGTGGTTTCGAGAATGTTACAAGTGGGCTTTATCTCGAGGTGTGTTGTTCTTCTAACCTTTTCTGCTCCTCCCATATCTTACTAATTTCCAAAAGAATTTTCTACCTAAATTACTTCATTTGGAAACTTGGACTATCTGGTTTAACTTATCCCCTTCCTTTGTGTTATATAAACTTCTGCGTCTTCCCTATTCCCCTCTATTGTTCCCCTTTATTCTTTCTTGGGTTGCTGAAAAAATATATGCCATATTGTGTAGAACTTTGAAGATTGTCACCACATCTAGTGGTGTACTACTAAACATTTTAGTTAAAACAGTTGTGGACAAACATCTCAACTTATGTAAACATCTGGCATGAGATATCTTACCAGATGACTGGCGTCTTCTTCACTCTCTGCTTGTTGGTCATCTGCAAAGACGAGTAGCAAGTACATGAGACTCTATGAATGTACTGCGAAATAAAAAACTTTACAATATCGTATTTAGCTTGTCTCGTTTGCGACGAACGAAGTACTACAAATGAACTAACTAATCAACTTTCGTTTTTGAAAACAAACTAATTAATGAGTACACAGCTTGTTGTTATTTAAGTATTATGAATGTAATTGATAATGTGATTGTCTACCTAATTTAACCCTGTATTTTGAAGAAAGTTGTTTATGGGATGAATATTCTTCTCTTCTATCTATAATTCCTACTTATTTTGTTTTGCTATGTATACATGCACACTTTTTCTGTCCGACTGATACTATATGCCATTCTGAGACTTCTGTAGAGTATTCCGGATACACCTTTCAGAATAAAGTCATTACTATTATTACTACTACTTCTCCCACTGTTTTTATAAATTTCTGGATATACTTACGGAAACAGCTGTTGAGCAACAACCCATACCTTCAATATTCTGTTTCCTGTCAGAGTTTCTGTCTTAGAAGTCAGTTTCCACTCTTTGTTACGTAGTCATCTTCTTGAACATCTCTTATCTGATATCAAATGAGTTGGTATGAAGTATTAGTGTGGATTGAAATTAACAGAAATAGGTTTAGTAGCGAAAGAACTTAACTTTATTGTACTCATGACTCATTTGAAATCTGAGAATGTCATTTTGAGCATTGAAGTATTCACTTTTGCGCATAATACACTTTATAGTTTTGAATAAATTAAAGTGTTTTGACTTTGTTTATACGCCTAACTGTGATTTTTACGTTACTTTATCATGTTTTACCAATAATCTTTAACGCTCCCTTGTTCTTGATGAAGCTTCGTTACGTTCTTTTCCAGATGTAATAAAAAAGATGTTTTCCTAGTTCAAACAGAGATTAAGTTATTTAAAACTTTCTACTCTTCGACATGTTGCGTCATATCGCGCCCGTTTGAAGGACCTCTCATTACTATTTGTATCAACTTTATTAACGTTTAGATGATAGTGATAACAGTCCACTGAGTGTTTGAGTAAAGTAAGAAATTCGTTCATGGACTCAGTTTTTTGGTGTGAGAATACTGTTTCTATCAGAAAGAATCTTACATCTTGCTACTGATTTCAAGTATATTTTGAAGTAAATGTTATTAGAGCAAATAAGCAGATATTTTAAAAAATTCGACTGGTTTGCATATTTTTGTAAACTTTTTGGAGCCAAGCCAATATCAAAGCTTTCATAGAGTTAGTTACCGCTAATTTCAAGAAAATCCAACCTCCGAAGTATGACTGGTGGAAAATACCAAAATATAAAAAAGCATTGGAAGAAGAGAGAAAGAGGAAAACCAAATTTTCGTAAGATATTTTAACATTGAAGCTTCATTGTTGTTCCATTTACTCTTGACTTTTGTTTAGCTCATATGAGTACATGCAGATAATGTACGTAACCGTTCGCTGGTTGGAAGATCCTGCTCAGTCTAGGTCTCATACTTGTTGATATTCGTCAGTAAGACCTTTCTTCATCCTTGAAAAAACTGGTGTCTTTTCTGAGAGAGGTAGGATTCAGTCAACACTCAGAACCTGACAGCATGGAACTGGTTGTTCGCCAGTAACTAATAGATTTACCTAGTCCTGTCCTACAAGATGTCGATCGTAACCTGAATAGCTCAGTAGTAACGTGACTGACTACAACACAGGATGACGCAGGTTTTACTCCATGATCAACAGAATTCGGCCAGTGCTGTGGACTAGACAACATGAAAGTGGTTGCTTTCTAATGGTTAATCAGAGTAACCTGGAATCCACATATCATAATCATATAAAGGGATCAGAACAAAGTGAGTGTGTTCAAATATTTTCTACGGTTATTCTGTTTTCTATACATTCAGATTGTGAACTAACATCGGGTTATATATATAAATATTTGCTGGATGATGGCGTTACCGTATCACTAATTGGCACACGTACGAAAATAAGGATCACTGGATTTAAGCAGAATGACTAAATTCCAAAGTGCTTTCTATGTCCAACCCCTCGAGAAATCATGAAAGCAGAGGGTTTCTATTTAAAGAAAGGAATAGCTATTAATCATGGACAGTTGCTAGGACTGAAATCCAGGACGTGCATTTCGTCCTATTTGGGATTGGTCATCTGGATGTATCTGCCTTCCAGTGAGTGACTTAAACTCGCAACCCATCTTTTCAAATGCCAGAGCGTTATGCACAGGCTCACCGAGTCAAGATAGCCACCTCTTGTGTGACGAGTATGGTTTTAATGTTATTGCGTGTACCATCCGTCATTAACATATAATTTTAAATACTAGCAATATCGAAGCATCTGCGCGGGAGCATATATGACAACAGAGACCAAGTGATGCAGTCAACTCAACAGAGAGATACTACAAGCAACAGCGGTAAAGGAATAGCTGTTTACTGCTCTAACTTTTCTGACTCGCCAACTGATGAAAATCCCAAATCATCAAGTGAATGGCAAGCATTCGTTAGGTCATATCCTGAATCACAATATCTTGCGAAGGACGCCTTCATGTACACGGAGATACGCTTAGTTCAATGCATATACAGTGTAGGAAACGGATATATTTGCTGTGGGTACGTTGATGCTTACGACTTACACAGTATTACACAAATGCTTATATAACTCCAATAAATTATTTGGTATGAAGATCAAAATGTTTGTTTTACTAGTGTGTACTACATATCTTGTGAAGAATTGGTTTTGTAAATGCAAATTGCTGCCAAGTTACTGTCATCGGTAATATATAGGCAGTGGATTGGTTGTAACCATAAAAATGTGTGACAACATTCATAGACAAAATTAAAGGGTGCAAGACTAATCATTAACCACATTATCTGATGAATCGCTCAAAACAGAAGTGAAGCAGTCAGGAAAAAATTTTGATATATGTATATAACCTGAGGGCATAGTAGCCTGGGTTAACATTATTGAGGCCCAATTAAAATTGAAATCTAAAAACAGAAATGTAGCTTTAGAAACCACTGAAACCCTGAAAAACTTATCTTTCATGAGATGAGCAAGATCTCAATCAGAAATCAAGGAAACTAACCTGTTTTCACATTGCTTGAATGGATGTTTTCTACAATCACGTATCATAAAAAATAGACAAGACGTGGCTTCGGCTAAGAAAATATTTCCTTTTCGACGAAGTCATTTGCTAAGCTGCACATTTGTGATGTTCAACTTCAAAGAAAAGACGATAATTCATTTCTTAGATCGATCTACAGAAAGTCTACATGGAATGGACAATCTGTTAATTTTCAGAGTTCAGTCCCCTATGCAGGAAAATAAATCTTATTCATTCACTTTCCCCAAGGATCAGCAAAATGTGTACTGAGGACACGGTTGACGAAGAACTGCAAATACGTAAACGAACTCTAGCGGAAAACAGGTTCCCGCTCAGATTCGTAGATAAGAACACAAAGACAAAGAACCCAAGTGAACAAAGACATTTGGCACAGAAAAAGATTCTTTTATTGAATCTTGAATTCAAAAATGATATTGCTGCAGCGATCCTGAGGAAACGACTGTCAAGATCCATAGACAGAACATACTTCACCACCAACCTTCGGATAATTTGCTTCTGCAAGAAACCTTTCGGTCAATATGTGAAAGACAAACCGACGCATTGGGCCACATAAGTGTGTGTATACCAGTTTACTTGCTCTTGTTGAGCTGATTACACCAGCCATACCATGCATCGGCTTGTAAAACGTGTTCGCGAACACTACCCAGCCTGGCTTGCAAAGGGAGAACGGAAATGCATCTTCAGTTCGATAACAGAACACCCGGTGAACTCAGGCCACTTAGCTTCTTTTGAGGGCTCATTCAAAATTCTCTACAGAGTTCAATTGTCACTCGGAGTAAAATCTAGTCATCTGTCTAGAGCTGAAGCATTAGCCATTCAGAAGTTCAAACCAGCATTATGCGTGCAAAAAAGGTACGTCCAATCTTTATCTTTGCCATGACCATCATAAAGCCCTTTCAGCCACAGATTCATTTTGTATCATATTAAACCAGCATTACGTAATTACAATCTTATTTTCATAATACCCTGTTTATTTTCATACTATGTCAAAGATTTAATTCGTATTACGTAATTACTATATTATTTTCATGATCCCCTGTTTATTCTCATACTCTGTCATAGGTTTATCGGGTGTTACACAATAGCAATTTTATCTCAATAACCCTTCGTTCGGTCTCCTACTTTGCCATACATTCATCCCATATTACGTAATTACAATTAATTTCATAATCCCCTGTCTATTTTCCAACTCTAAACACAAATGTGTATTAATCAACTTCCTTTCGCCATTCAATATATTTTGCCCCCTGACCGGAAACAGTTCTGGAACACTCTACCTACTGTAACATATATTCACGAATGTACAGCTTAGTAAATGACTTCGTTGAAAAGAAAAAAATTTCTCCGCTGAAACCACATCTTGTCTTTTCCTATAATCACGTATCAATTAAAAATTTTAATGTCTGTAATCATAAATCAATGGGATTACTATCATACTGAATAATGTTTGTAAGTAATATGAAGCAGGCTGAAAACAAAGTGACCAACCACTGATGAATAGTTCTTTTTGGCAAAATACATACCACGCGTTAGTTGATTGAATTCATATTCCGTAGGGAGTAATACATTTCAGAAAAAATCTCATACTTCATAGGTTTAACTTCAAATGCTTCCATAGTCTGAAGAAATCACATTCAGACACTTCGTGGCACTCAATACACAATATGTTGATCATTTTAAAGCCTGTCTACATATCTTTCATGTCAACCATTCACTTTATTTAGTATAATAAGAGGTCTTAGATTCATCGCTCACTAGCCGAAAGCCAATGGCTATTTTCCTGGTGCCTACAATTGTAGACGCACTTGGAAAATATACAGCATTTAACTCTTAAGCAGACTGAGTCAGTAAACTTCTGAACCACTGAGCCAGAGAAAATTGTTGAAAAGTAGTGTGTTGCAGAGGACAACCAGCCTGAGTAAATAAAGAACAGTTATGGTTCAGTATCTCTGGGTACTGAGCATCATATCACTAGGCTTGGTGACATCCTGAACATTAAACTCTAGCCATGAATTACAAATTTTTTCACTGATTTTAGAATTGAAAACTGTGTCTGTGAAACAGATGCTTTAAGATGAGAAGTTATTTAGTTCATAAGTGAGAGAATATGGCTGAATAAGACTGTGAGCAAGCAACTACTTTTGGGTGAGAATTTTACAAGTCGACCTGAAAAGTTTGGTCTGAATTTTCTTGCTTTCTGCTTAAATCACGCTCACTAGGAAGTTATATCACTTAGAAACGAGATTTCTGCTGTTCGAAAGTGTGAGTCATTTAGAGGCTACATTGAGATTCGAGAATCTATTTTCTTAGGCCTTTCCCACTTGCGTAAAAAGATTTCTTTATGATTGAATAAAGAGATGGGAAACAAGATATCGTTTCCCCACAGGAACATCCAGTGGAGACAAAGCAAGTGATTGATATAAATACGGTCATCGAAATCATCAGACTCCATAATAATGACCATAAAGTCTCACTAGGGGGAATTCTTGAGACGATAGAAGAAATTTTGGACATACTTGTGGAATTTGGATCGTGGAACTGAGAATGTCTTGCTCAGAACTTCAATTTTTTCTGGCACTTAAAACTTCACATGGAACGTGAATTCATCAGTATAACAGTGAAAATTGGACGATATATATGAGCATAATTCAATTACTGGTCAGTTTCGTACTGTATAATTTTCTGCAACAGTACTTTTTACTGATTACTTGTTAAGTAGAATTTAGTCTTACTTGGCATACCAAGATAACCTGGCAATTTTCTTGTCTAGTTTTCATAGTTCTACTGTGTTTTACTTCTTGATTTCATCCGTGGTATGCTTTTCCAGATATCTAGAATTGGTGTTATGTCATTTCTACAAGATAAGTGAGACAGTGATTTGTTAAACAAAGCTTCAGTTATCTACCTGTCTCCAACTACTCAAGTTATTGATTAAAATTGTCACCTTATTCACAATTACCACATGATTATATGACAGCATTCATTGCTACGGATGGGCTTCTTTTTTGACTTATCTTGCTGGGGTCTATCTTTCTATATTTAGATAGATTTTCAGCTACTCCAGACGTAATTAACCTCTTCTGGTTAGTTCGACCGATTAATTGACTTCAGAGTAATTACACGAACTATGGGAGATAAAATAGATTTGTATCACAGTTTTGGTGGGACCCTTCATTCAGCGAAGTTTTATCTCGAAGTGGGCTTACAAGTATAATTGCCGCTCCAATTTTGATATTCATGAAATTCTTACGCGAGGCTCCTGATACCCTTCTTTTGTATAGCAATACTGTGAAAGTTCTAAAATCCTTCTCTGTGGCTTTATTATCAGCATTACTTTTGTCTGCAACTGCATTAATCATGTATATGAAAATGAAAAGAGGTTCGCACTACTCAGCTCTGATCATTGAGTTACATGTGTTTTGCCCACAGTGTATGGCAAACTAAGCAAAATAGACTTCACATGCAAGAAAATTGTGAACTATTCACAGAGTAGCGTGCTTAGTTTAAGGAAAATGCTACAATGTACAAACTAGAATAAATTTGACAGAGATATTTTGAACGACACCACTGATGGCGTAACACGAAATCCCAAGTTTTGCTTTGATATTTGTTTCTCCAGTGAAAGTTTTTTCAAAACTTCGATGATTTGTCTTCTCTTTAGCCGGAGAGACTAGGAAAAGAAACAGAAAGACCACGTAACGTAAGTGATACTGCTAGCGCTAATCGATTGAACGCTTTAATTAAGTTTGAAATTAAACGTCTCATTCTACTATATAACCAGAAACATTTGTCAGACAAAGGCCCATTCAGAGTGTGGAAACGTTTTAAAGACCTTATTGGTAATAAAAGACACCTTAATAAAGAAGCGCATACTGGTATGGACTGCTTAGTTCCCATGATTGCTGTCCTATTCATAACTGTGGTTTCGAGAATGTTACAAGTGGGCTTTATCTCGAGGTGTGTTGTTCTTCTAACCTTTTCTGCTCCTCCCATATCTTACTAATTTCCAAAAGAATTTTCTACCTAAATTACTTCATTTGGAAACTTGGACTATCTGGTTTAACTTATCCCCTTCCTTTGTGTTATATAAACTTCTGCGTCTTCCCTATTCCCCTCTATTGTTCCCCTTTATTCTTTCTTGGGTTGCTGAAAAAATATATGCCATATTGTGTAGAACTTTGAAGATTGTCACCACATCTAGTGGTGTACTACTAAACATTTTAGTTAAAACAGTTGTGGACAAACATCTCAACTTATGTAAACATCTGGCATGAGATATCTTACCAGATGACTGGCGTCTTCTTCACTCTCTGCTTGTTGGTCATCTGCAAAGACGAGTAGCAAGTACATGAGACTCTATGAATGTACTGCGAAATAAAAAACTTTACAATATCGTATTTAGCTTGTCTCGTTTGCGACGAACGAAGTACTACAAATGAACTAACTAATCAACTTTCGTTTTTGAAAACAAACTAATTAATGAGTACACAGCTTGTTGTTATTTAAGTATTATGAATGTAATTGATAATGTGATTGTCTACCTAATTTAACCCTGTATTTTGAAGAAAGTTGTTTATGGGATGAATATTCTTCTCTTCTATCTATAATTCCTACTTATTTTGTTTTGCTATGTATACATGCACACTTTTTCTGTCCGACTGATACTATATGCCATTCTGAGACTTCTGTAGAGTATTCCGGATACACCTTTCAGAATAAAGTCATTACTATTATTACTACTACTTCTCCCACTGTTTTTATAAATTTCTGGATATACTTACGGAAACAGCTGTTGAGCAACAACCCATACCTTCAATATTCTGTTTCCTGTCAGAGTTTCTGTCTTAGAAGTCAGTTTCCACTCTTTGTTACGTAGTCATCTTCTTGAACATCTCTTATCTGATATCAAATGAGTTGGTATGAAGTATTAGTGTGGATTGAAATTAACAGAAATAGGTTTAGTAGCGAAAGAACTTAACTTTATTGTACTCATGACTCATTTGAAATCTGAGAATGTCATTTTGAGCATTGAAGTATTCACTTTTGCGCATAATACACTTTATAGTTTTGAATAAATTAAAGTGTTTTGACTTTGTTTATACGCCTAACTGTGATTTTTACGTTACTTTATCATGTTTTACCAATAATCTTTAACGCTCCCTTGTTCTTGATGAAGCTTCGTTACGTTCTTTTCCAGATGTAATAAAAAAGATGTTTTCCTAGTTCAAACAGAGATTAAGTTATTTAAAACTTTCTACTCTTCGACATGTTGCGTCATATCGCGCCCGTTTGAAGGACCTCTCATTACTATTTGTATCAACTTTATGAACGTTTAGATGATAGTGATAACAGTCCACTGAGTGTTTGAGTAAAGTAAGAAATTCGTTCATGGACTCAGTTTTTTGGTGTGAGAATACTGTTTCTATCAGAAAGAATCTTACATCTTGCTACTGATTTCAAGTATATTTTGAAGTAAATGTTATTAGAGCAAATAAGCAGATATTTTAAAAAATTCGACTGGTTTGCATATTTTTGTAAACTTTTTGGAGCCAAGCCAATATCAAAGCTTTCATAGAGTTAGTTACCGCTAATTTCAAGAAAATCCAACCTCCGAAGTATGACTGGTGGAAAATACCAAAATATAAAAAAGCATTGGAAGAAGAGAGAAAGAGGAAAACCAAATTTTCGTAAGATATTTTAACATTGAAGCTTCATTGTTGTTCCATTTACTCTTGACTTTTGTTTAGCTCATATGAGTACATGCAGATAATGTACGTAACCGTTCGCTGGTTGGAAGATCCTGCTCAGTCTAGGTCTCATACTTGTTGATATTCGTCAGTAAGACCTTTCTTCATCCTTGAAAAAACTGGTGTCTTTTCTGAGAGAGGTAGGATTCAGTCAACACTCAGAACCTGACAGCATGGAACTGGTTGTTCGCCAGTAACTAATAGATTTACCTAGTCCTGTCCTACAAGATGTCGATCGTAACCTGAATAGCTCAGTAGTAACGTGACTGACTACAACACAGGATGACGCAGGTTTTACTCCATGATCAACAGAATTCGGCCAGTGCTGTGGACTAGACAACATGAAAGTGGTTGCTTTCTAATGGTTAATCAGAGTAACCTGGAATCCACATATCATAATCATATAAAGGGATCAGAACAAAGTGAGTGTGTTCAAATATTTTCTACGGTTATTCTGTTTTCTATACATTCAGATTGTGAACTAACATCGGGTTATATATATAAATATTTGCTGGATGATGGCGTTACCGTATCACTAATTGGCACACGTACGAAAATAAGGATCACTGGATTTAAGCAGAATGACTAAATTCCAAAGTGCTTTCTATGTCCAACCCCTCGAGAAATCATGAAAGCAGAGGGTTTCTATTTAAAGAAAGGAATAGCTATTAATCATGGACAGTTGCTAGGACTGAAATCCAGGACGTGCATTTCGTCCTATTTGGGATTGGTCATCTGGATGTATCTGCCTTCCAGTGAGTGACTTAAACTCGCAACCCATCTTTTCAAATGCCAGAGCGTTATGCACAGGCTCACCGAGTCAAGATAGCCACCTCTTGTGTGACGAGTATGGTTTTAATGTTATTGCGTGTACCATCCGTCATTAACATATAATTTTAAATACTAGCAATATCGAAGCATCTGCGCGGGAGCATATATGACAACAGAGACCAAGTGATGCAGTCAACTCAACAGAGAGATACTACAAGCAACAGCGGTAAAGGAATAGCTGTTTACTGCTCTAACTTTTCTGACTCGCCAACTGATGAAAATCCCAAATCATCAAGTGAATGGCAAGCATTCGTTAGGTCATATCCTGAATCACAATATCTTGCGAAGGACGCCTTCATGTACACGGAGATACGCTTAGTTCAATGCATATACAGTGTAGGAAACGGATATATTTGCTGTGGGTACGTTGATGCTTACGACTTACACAGTATTACACAAATGCTTATATAACTCCAATAAATTATTTGGTATGAAGATCAAAATGTTTGTTTTACTAGTGTGTACTACATATCTTGTGAAGAATTGGTTTTGTAAATGCAAATTGCTGCCAAGTTACTGTCATCGGTAATATATAGGCAGTGGATTGGTTGTAACCATAAAAATGTGTGACAACATTCATAGACAAAATTAAAGGGTGCAAGACTAATCATTAACCACATTATCTGATGAATCGCTCAAAACAGAAGTGAAGCAGTCAGGAAAAAATTTTGATATATGTATATAACCTGAGGGCATAGTAGCCTGGGTTAACATTATTGAGGCCCAATTAAAATTGAAATCTAAAAACAGAAATGTAGCTTTAGAAACCACTGAAACCCTGAAAAACTTATCTTTCATGAGATGAGCAAGATCTCAATCAGAAATCAAGGAAACTAACCTGTTTTCACATTGCTTGAATGGATGTTTTCTACAATCACGTATCATAAAAAATAGACAAGACGTGGCTTCGGCTAAGAAAATATTTCCTTTTCGACGAAGTCATTTGCTAAGCTGCACATTTGTGATGTTCAACTTCAAAGAAAAGACGATAATTCATTTCTTAGATCGATCTACAGAAAGTCTACATGGAATGGACAATCTGTTAATTTTCAGAGTTCAGTCCCCTATGCAGGAAAATAAATCTTATTCATTCACTTTCCCCAAGGATCAGCAAAATGTGTACTGAGGACACGGTTGACGAAGAACTGCAAATACGTAAACGAACTCTAGCGGAAAACAGGTTCCCGCTCAGATTCGTAGATAAGAACACAAAGACAAAGAACCCAAGTGAACAAAGACATTTGGCACAGAAAAAGATTCTTTTATTGAATCTTGAATTCAAAAATGATATTGCTGCAGCGATCCTGAGGAAACGACTGTCAAGATCCATAGACAGAACATACTTCACCACCAACCTTCGGATAATTTGCTTCTGCAAGAAACCTTTCGGTCAATATGTGAAAGACAAACCGACGCATTGGGCCACATAAGTGTGTGTATACCAGTTTACTTGCTCTTGTTGAGCTGATTACACCAGCCATACCATGCATCGGCTTGTAAAACGTGTTCGCGAACACTACCCAGCCTGGCTTGCAAAGGGAGAACGGAAATGCATCTTCAGTTCGATAACAGAACACCCGGTGAACTCAGGCCACTTAGCTTCTTTTGAGGGCTCATTCAAAATTCTCTACAGAGTTCAATTGTCACTCGGAGTAAAATCTAGTCATCTGTCTAGAGCTGAAGCATTAGCCATTCAGAAGTTCAAACCAGCATTATGCGTGCAAAAAAGGTACGTCCAATCTTTATCTTTGCCATGACCATCATAAAGCCCTTTCAGCCACAGATTCATTTTGTATCATATTAAACCAGCATTACGTAATTACAATCTTATTTTCATAATACCCTGTTTATTTTCATACTATGTCAAAGATTTAATTCGTATTACGTAATTACTATATTATTTTCATGATCCCCTGTTTATTCTCATACTCTGTCATAGGTTTATCGGGTGTTACACAATAGCAATTTTATCTCAATAACCCTTCGTTCGGTCTCCTACTTTGCCATACATTCATCCCATATTACGTAATTACAATTAATTTCATAATCCCCTGTCTATTTTCCAACTCTAAACACAAATGTGTATTAATCAACTTCCTTTCGCCATTCAATATATTTTGCCCCCTGACCGGAAACAGTTCTGGAACACTCTACCTACTGTAACATATATTCACGAATGTACAGCTTAGTAAATGACTTCGTTGAAAAGAAAAAAATTTCTCCGCTGAAACCACATCTTGTCTTTTCCTATAATCACGTATCAATTAAAAATTTTAATGTCTGTAATCATAAATCAATGGGATTACTATCATACTGAATAATGTTTGTAAGTAATATGAAGCAGGCTGAAAACAAAGTGACCAACCACTGATGAATAGTTCTTTTTGGCAAAATACATACCACGCGTTAGTTGATTGAATTCATATTCCGTAGGGAGTAATACATTTCAGAAAAAATCTCATACTTCATAGGTTTAACTTCAAATGCTTCCATAGTCTGAAGAAATCACATTCAGACACTTCGTGGCACTCAATACACAATATGTTGATCATTTTAAAGCCTGTCTACATATCTTTCATGTCAACCATTCACTTTATTTAGTATAATAAGAGGTCTTAGATTCATCGCTCACTAGCCGAAAGCCAATGGCTATTTTCCTGGTGCCTACAATTGTAGACGCACTTGGAAAATATACAGCATTTAACTCTTAAGCAGACTGAGTCAGTAAACTTCTGAACCACTGAGCCAGAGAAAATTGTTGAAAAGTAGTGTGTTGCAGAGGACAACCAGCCTGAGTAAATAAAGAACAGTTATGGTTCAGTATCTCTGGGTACTGAGCATCATATCACTAGGCTTGGTGACATCCTGAACATTAAACTCTAGCCATGAATTACAAATTTTTTCACTGATTTTAGAATTGAAAACTGTGTCTGTGAAACAGATGCTTTAAGATGAGAAGTTATTTAGTTCATAAGTGAGAGAATATGGCTGAATAAGACTGTGAGCAAGCAACTACTTTTGGGTGAGAATTTTACAAGTCGACCTGAAAAGTTTGGTCTGAATTTTCTTGCTTTCTGCTTAAATCACGCTCACTAGGAAGTTATATCACTTAGAAACGAGATTTCTGCTGTTCGAAAGTGTGAGTCATTTAGAGGCTACATTGAGATTCGAGAATCTATTTTCTTAGGCCTTTCCCACTTGCGTAAAAAGATTTCTTTATGATTGAATAAAGAGATGGGAAACAAGATATCGTTTCCCCACAGGAACATCCAGTGGAGACAAAGCAAGTGATTGATATAAATACGGTCATCGAAATCATCAGACTCCATAATAATGACCATAAAGTCTCACTAGGGGGAATTCTTGAGACGATAGAAGAAATTTTGGACATACTTGTGGAATTTGGATCGTGGAACTGAGAATGTCTTGCTCAGAACTTCAATTTTTTCTGGCACTTAAAACTTCACATGGAACGTGAATTCATCAGTATAACAGTGAAAATTGGACGATATATATGAGCATAATTCAATTACTGGTCAGTTTCGTACTGTATAATTTTCTGCAACAGTACTTTTTACTGATTACTTGTTAAGTAGAATTTAGTCTTACTTGGCATACCAAGATAACCTGGCAATTTTCTTGTCTAGTTTTCATAGTTCTACTGTGTTTTACTTCTTGATTTCATCCGTGGTATGCTTTTCCAGATATCTAGAATTGGTGTTATGTCATTTCTACAAGATAAGTGAGACAGTGATTTGTTAAACAAAGCTTCAGTTATCTACCTGTCTCCAACTACTCAAGTTATTGATTAAAATTGTCACCTTATTCACAATTACCACATGATTATATGACAGCATTCATTGCTACGGATGGGCTTCTTTTTTGACTTATCTTGCTGGGGTCTATCTTTCTATATTTAGATAGATTTTCAGCTACTCCAGACGTAATTAACCTCTTCTGGTTAGTTCGACCGATTAATTGACTTCAGAGTAATTACACGAACTATGGGAGATAAAATAGATTTGTATCACAGTTTTGGTGGGACCCTTCATTCAGCGAAGTTTTATCTCGAAGTGGGCTTACAAGTATAATTGCCGCTCCAATTTTGATATTCATGAAATTCTTACGCGAGGCTCCTGATACCCTTCTTTTGTATAGCAATACTGTGAAAGTTCTAAAATCCTTCTCTGTGGCTTTATTATCAGCATTACTTTTGTCTGCAACTGCATTAATCATGTATATGAAAATGAAAAGAGGTTCGCACTACTCAGCTCTGATCATTGAGTTACATGTGTTTTGCCCACAGTGTATGGCAAACTAAGCAAAATAGACTTCACATGCAAGAAAATTGTGAACTATTCACAGAGTAGCGTGCTTAGTTTAAGGAAAATGCTACAATGTACAAACTAGAATAAATTTGACAGAGATATTTTGAACGACACCACTGATGGCGTAACACGAAATCCCAAGTTTTGCTTTGATATTTGTTTCTCCAGTGAAAGTTTTTTCAAAACTTCGATGATTTGTCTTCTCTTTAGCCGGAGAGACTAGGAAAAGAAACAGAAAGACCACGTAACGTAAGTGATACTGCTAGCGCTAATCGATTGAACGCTTTAATTAAGTTTGAAATTAAACGTCTCATTCTACTATATAACCAGAAACATTTGTCAGACAAAGGCCCATTCAGAGTGTGGAAACGTTTTAAAGACCTTATTGGTAATAAAAGACACCTTAATAAAGAAGCGCATACTGGTATGGACTGCTTAGTTCCCATGATTGCTGTCCTATTCATAACTGTGGTTTCGAGAATGTTACAAGTGGGCTTTATCTCGAGGTGTATTGTTCTTCTGATCTTTTCTGCTCCTCCTATATCTCGCTAATTTCCAAAAGAATTTTCTACCTAAATTACTTCATTTGGAAACTGGGACTATCTGGTTTAACTTATCCTCTTCCTTTGTGTTATGTAAACTTCTGCATCTTTCCCATTTCCCTCTATTGTTCCCCTTTTTTCTTTCTTGGGTTGCTGAAAAAATATATGCCATATTGTGTAGAACTTTGAAGATTGTCACCACATCTAGTGGTGTACTACTAAACATTTTAGTTAAAACAGTTGTGGACAAACATCTCAACTTATGTAAACATCTGGCATGAGATATCTTACCGGATGACTAGCGTCCTCTTCACTCTCTGCTTGTTGGTCATCTGCAAAGACGAGTAGCAAGTACATGAGACTCTATGAATGTACTGCGAAATAAAAAACTTTACAATATCGTATTTAGCTTGTCTCGTTTGCGACGAACGAAGTACTACAAATGAACTAACTAATCAACTTTCGTTTTTGAAAACAAACTAATTAATGAGTACACAGCTTGTTGTTATTTAAGTATTATGAATGTAATTGATAATGTGATTGTCTACCTAATTTAACCCTGTATTTTGAAGAAAGTTGTTTATGGGATGAATATTCTTCTCTTCTATCTATAATTCCTACTTATTTTGTTTTGCTATGTATACATGCACACTTTTTCTGTCCGACTGATACTATATGCCATTCTGAGACTTCTGTAGAGTATTCCGGATACACCTTTCAGAATAAAGTCATTACTATTATTACTACTACTTCTCCCACTGTTTTTATAAATTTCTGGATATACTTACGGAAACAGCTGTTGAGCAACAACCCATACCTTCAATATTCTGTTTCCTGTCAGAGTTTCTGTCTTAGAAGTCAGTTTCCACTCTTTGTTACGTAGTCATCTTCTTGAACATCTCTTATCTGATATCAAATGAGTTGGTATGAAGTATTAGTGTGGATTGAAATTAACAGAAATAGGTTTAGTAGCGAAAGAACTTAACTTTATTGTACTCATGACTCATATGAAATCTGAGAATGTCATTTTGAGCATTGAAATATTCACTTTTGCGCATAATACACTTTATAGTTTTGAATAAATTAAAGTGTTTTGACTTTGTTTATACGCCTAACTGTGATTTTTACGTTACTTTATCATGTTTTACCAATAATCTTTAACGCTCCCTTGTTCTTGATGAAGCTTCGTTACGTTCTTTTCCAGATGTAATAAAAAAGATGTTTTCCTAGTTCAAACAGAGATTAAGTTATTTAAAACTTTCTACTCTTCGACATGTTGCGTCATATCGCGCCCGTTTGAAGGACCTCTCATTACTATTTGTATCAACTTTATGAACGTTTAGATGATAGTGATAACAGTCCACTGAGTGTTTGAGTAAAGTAAGAAATTCGTTCATGGACTCAGTTTTTTGGTGTGAGAATACTGTTTCTATCAGAAAGAATCTTACATCTTGCTACTGATTTCAAGTATATTTTGAAGTAAATGTTATTAGAGCAAATAAGCAGATATTTTAAAAAATTCGACTGGTTTGCATATTTTTGTAAACTTTTTGGAGCCAAGCCAATATCAAAGCTTTCATAGAGTTAGTTACCGCTAATTTCAAGAAAATCCAACCTCCGAAGTATGACTGGTGGAAAATACCAAAATATAAAAAAGCATTGGAAGAAGAGAGAAAGAGGAAAACCAAATTTTCGTAAGATATTTTAACATTGAAGCTTCATTGTTGTTCCATTTACTCTTGACTTTTGTTTAGCTCATATGAGTACATGCAGATAATGTACGTAACCGTTTTTTGTGTCATTCCACTCAAATACTTTTCCTGGTTGACTTTTTTCATATGATGATGAGGTTTTCCACGGTTTTTATTAATTATTAATTATTAATCGAACACTTCTTGACTAATTGCTTATCTATGAAATAAATAAATTCCGTTTGCTTCAACAATTCTCTACAGTGAGAATAGCTTCATCAAGCAGATTTCCTTGACAATACTATTACTCCCTTGCACACATTGCATGGGATTTAGTGGTAGTGGTATTCATCTACAACTAGGAAGCATTCGTCAAATAGAGCATAATTTCTTTATTACAAACTATCTAAGAATATAGTAAAAGGAGGTCATATCGCTTAATTTAAACCACAATAAAGCTAATTTCGGCCCACAGAAAATGCATTTTGAAAGCCAATCATAGGGTTGGTTCCTAAAAGCTGTTATGCAAGTACGCCATTATCTCCTGTACACTGTTTTCCTTCTAATTCTACTTTTCGATATAACAGGAGCTAAATTAATTTAGATCTCATTGTTTTCTAGAACAAACTATCACGTGTTCAGACTATCTCTTACCAACATCATAATAAAATTTATATAATCTTTATGTCCCACTTAACATTATTTTCTGCATCCAGCGAAACCAATATAAGCTGGGTTTTTAGAAAACTATCGAGTTACTGAATGATCTTCAAGAAATTTGTGTCGAGTATATACTGAATGCTGAATACTGGAATGTGTTCAGCACAGTTCAGTCTGAAATAAAGAATTCGATGGATGATGTTCCTATTCCATCGGTACTATCATTGGCAGAGGGTTTTGTTTACACTGGAATAGAAATGATCAGTTCTGTCGTTATGCGGACTGAATAATGTTCGTTTAAAGTTGCTACTTTGTAAATTTGTCACAGCTTTGATATGTTAGTTTTTAGAAGCATCTTTATATGCATTATATAACGAAAAAAGTTCAAATGAGTGAAATCCTGGAATAGTTTAACCAACATTTCAACGATTTCTTCTTGAAAGTTTTTATTCATAACTTGACAACGAATATTTTTCATAACACGATGTGTAATGATCACATCACTCTATTGGACATCAAAACTTTAAAGTTATCATAAATCATACATTAAAACAGAAATTTTCGTAGAATAGCATCTTTAACACATTTCTTCTTTGTGGATACCATTAACATGCATTCCTTATTCACTTAGTTTTATGTTAGATAATGAAATTACCACAACAATATAATTAGTTCCATTTTACAGAGCATTTACTTAAAATCCTAATAAAGTTGAAAAATGTTGACATTGTAAAGTGGTTCTGGTTTTTAGACATTTGGAAATAAAAAAGTTCTAACATATGGTACAAGTGACAGTAATTATATACTAGTTGTTTGTTATGACGATTACTGGTTTCCTTTAGTTACCTGTGACTACCAGTGTTACCGAGGAGAACTATTCAACGGTTGAATGTTTCATTTTCAAAAGTCAATTTTATTGCTACAGAGAATACTCAATTTGTGGATGATGTTATATATTTGGTGTAAATATTTTCATGATTCTACGATTCGATGATTTTATTCTTATAGAAACGGTGAGTGACACAGTTTTAGTCAACCATCCACTCTCTGTATTCTATGAAATAAAAATATATTCTACAGCCTACTTAGCATTGGCATCTCTCAGTGATTTTATTTTACAGGGGATTTAAAACTTACTTCTTCCGTTCTCTTCTCTACAAGTTGATATACAAACAATATGCACGCTTGTGGCAGATAACCATTTGGTACATTATCACAGTTGTGAAGCATTATTTTGAAACTTTCATTTTATTTAAGAATACCTGCTTCCCGAAAGAAATAGAAAAATAAACAAACAAACCTAGAAAAGGTGCAAAAGTGCATCATTTGAAGTTCTGTAATTTCAAAGCAAAATGTAAAAAGAGTGTTTCAAAGTGCCTGATGATTCTGTCTACACTTTTCAAAATAGTTCAAATCAACTATGAAGACAATCATGAATGGATGTTACGTCCTGGTAGGTTCACACCTTCTCCTTCCTGCAGTAACTTTTTCCCAGATGCCAACTAGCCAAAAATTCTTAATGTTATGAAAGGAAATCTACTTTAATCGACTAGTGTATGTTTTCTCTATGCTATAATGATAAAAAAATGCACGTAGTAATAAATTACTGTGAGGAATCATTATTAGGCATCTATGAAAAGTTCAATCTCCACTGCAAAGGTTGTGAAGTTATCATGAGAATAATCAGTACTTTTACAATGAATTGAACAAAGACTTCAATCTACAAACTTTGAAATTTTAAACCAAATAATGCAACCTAATCAGCAACAGGAAATAACAAGGTATAATATCAAGTTATGCTGGCAACATGAGGACTGGTTATTGTTGCTCAGTAGCCAAGTGGATAGCTTTTTGCCTTTCAATGCAACAAGGGTTGGTTTTGAGTTTCAGTGGTAACCGCATCACTCACTGAGAGATAGTCACATCCAACTGATAAGTCCTGGATAATTCAAAACGCGAATCCTGAATTTTACTGCTAACCACTCTCTACCCTTATATCAGAAACAAGGACAATCTTTTAGGCTAAGATCATGTGCTTGGAAAATACATTCTGTCATGGGAAATCCAGCTAAACTATTGAAATGACAATAAAATTTCAGTGTATTTGACAGTTTAAAAGTTATTTCAAAATCCAACTGCCAGTTGGAGTGGTGCTTAGAAACACTTTCATTCTTGATGCGACGATCTGTCTCACACTTGAATTGTTTCAAAACACAGATAAGTTCAGTGAAAATCCTTCATATTATCTAAAGCTGTATGAAAAAGGGTACCAGTATTTCACAGTGGACAAAATTTTACTATCATGAATATTGATAACAAATTATCTTCGACACTACATTACACATCTCATAGACTAACCAAAATGGAATCTTATGGGGTGGTTGTTCAAACATGAGTAGGTAGAAGTCACTTCCTTACGTAGGTGATCTGCTGTCGAGCATCTTATCTGATTTGTTGCCTAGACTATACATTAGAAAATTTAACTTCATTTTCTTAAGATAACTAATTTAAGAGATACGAATAATTGATTCTCAAATGACTGACTCCAACTACAGCTGCCTAATTCACCTTTTATTGAAGCCATTTCCAACTATATACTGACATGCAATGAAGTTTTATATCCGATTCAAAATGTATACATAATTGAAAAAAAGCTTACATGCATACAAACTTGTTTTTGGCCGAATGTTAGGTTATTTGTCCAAAGTTCTCTCTTCAGTTTGGATTACTTTGATAAGTAAGATAGAATAATCTTAAACTCATAATCTGGATAGATTGATTATTTTTTCGTACTGTGTAAATAATGAGTTATTCCCATGAGTCCACTAAGATGAAATGTTTTTTTATTGTTAGTGAAAGATTAAACCTGGAGAGGTTCGTTATATTAATCTCCTAACTTTAAAACTTATGACCCAAATGTTAATAAGTAAGATATTCACTTGAATAGCTAGTTAAATTTAAAGTAATTATTTTCAATACTTAATTTCTTAAGAAGCTTTGATATATGGTGAGCACATTCGAAGAAATAAACATTAAAATATCGGTACTGTAGATATGCAAGAGAGTATTTAAATCAACCTTATGTGGTTCACAGACAGTATTCCACATTTCTTACTATTCTCCTATTATACGCTTTTGAATAAAGCATAAAGTACAACAGTAGCAGATTAGGATGCATATTAGCTCAGAGATTCTCCTCACCTACTTTACGGCCCACTGAATGTAATGTTTATGATTTAGAATTTTGCTATGCAAGGCACTTAGATAATTAGACAAGAATGTTCGAGATTGAAATGGAAGATGACAGAGATGTAGGCTGACTGAAACTGATGGCATTTGATGATGTTGTCGAGACTACTCAAAGTTCGGTATTCGCATTATAATAAAGTGCAAATCGCAGAGATGTTATACAAAAGATGTCAGAAGGTGGTGCACACTGTTATTCTAGAGTTGAGAAACAATGATTTCATGATTAAGTGAGCGTATTAACAGGTTGATAGATTTTCATTAAATCGAGTGATGTGAGGAATAAAAATCAGGTGACAATATGTTTTGAAATAGAATGAGGTAGACTATTAGAAAAAATACAGTGTTATAAAATTTCACAGTTGCCAAGTTTGGGATAAAGTTTACCAAGGTAAAGCCGGATTGTCAACTGTAACCTCCCGAATACTTAGATCAGGTTTGTATCTGCCTTAAAAAGTGAAAAAATGTTTGTTTTCAAGTTGACATTCATTATGGAAAGACATCAGTTCGAGAAATATTGGAAAACTGGGAGCAATGGACTGTTGTTTCGTCCTAGTATGAGACTCTCCAGCACTGCTCACCGATGAACCTGCCAGGATTCGAGTCCAGAGCCTTTAGGTTCCGTGACCAGCACGTTACTACCAGGTCGTAATCCTGTGGTTCATAGTTCCAACATTTGTCAGTGATTCCTGAAGTTCCAGTTAGATATCGTGACCAGTGGGGCAAACCTAGTTGACATGGGGACAAATACTTAACGATGACATCTAGTGATGGTTGCGCTATATTGTGAACTGACAGAAGGGAGGAATATGAAACATCGGATGCCAACCCCATGGCTCAGTTATAAGGTGCTGGTCACGGAACCTAAAGGTATTGGTCTCGATCCCTGGTGGGTCCCTGCGTGCGTACTGCTGAGGAGTCCCAGTCCAGAATGAAACAGCAGTCCAGTACTCCCAGGTTCCCAATGTTTCCTGAACTGATGCCAATCCATGATGAATACCAACTTGAAATCAAGAAATCTCAACAAACCTCGAATTTGAAAAAAGCTTGTGTTTCATTTGTGCATTGATGAGTGATTGAATTATGTCCTTAGTAAAGTAAATATCAGGCAGTTGCGCTCACAAAATCCTATGGATCTTAAAGACCTATAATCTGCAGGAATTATCTAGAAATTCGACCCAGAACCCATCTTTCTTTTCTTCCAGAGTATATATTTATGCATGCACATCTGATTCGGACTATACAGATTTACCTGAGAGTTGAGGACTTGTTCACTCTGAATTCCTCTGTGATTAGTTAGTCTGGCATGTACAGAATATTCTGGTGGCTGGATAGATCTTTTTCGGCTTAGAACCAAGTCTACAGTACCAATTTTATTCCCTCTGAAGGCAAGGTGTCGAGAAACGGGCTTCTTCCCTTCCTTTCTGTCTCACTGTACTTATCAACGAACGTTTATGGGTGACCACTTCCTTACACACAGTGTTCGATAAAGACCAATTCTACTTCACTTTTTTTATCAAAGTGCAGCTAACGCGTACGACTGAAACATTATCTTACCAGATACTGTTTATAACCAACCAAGCAAAAGCCGCTGAATCTTGAGAAAAAGCCTAGTCCATTTGTCTTTCAAGTGAATGTACCTACAAATTCTTCCACCTTGTCCATTTAACATCCCAAGTTTGCATTTTTTACAATCTCCTCATGAACATGTCGGTGAGAGTTGAGCATAAAGAGTTGCTTGTGATGACTCCATCAGTTTGACGACATAAGACGTTATAAAACTGGACATTTTTTACACAGCAGCGAAAGCTTTTGAATTCACATTTTGGAATTAGGAGTAGGTCTGGATACTAATACATAATACCCAGTGTTTCTTTCATTGCTATGCATGTAATTATTTAGAATAAAACTATTTTGTCAAAAGGGACATCAAGCGCCAGGCCTTCGAGTGGAATACAAATGGGAAACGACGAGTTGGGTGTCTGTGGCAAGGGTGACATAGAGGAGATCATGTGAGGAAGAAGTGAAAGCTTGTGCGTAGTCGTGGCATTAGGTTCAAAAGACTGCAGAGGACAGAGTGCAATGGAGGTGTGCTACTGAAGACCTATGTTCCAATAGGAACCCAAGAGAAAAATAATAGTAATAACATTGTCAGAAGATAAACTTTTTTCCTCTATGGTTATTTATGAAATCAAACAATTTACTGTCAGTGGTTCTTACATTCATGAAAAGCTTTTTAAGATTTTGGACACTGCGAAATCAGAGACCCAGAACCTTTTATATAAAGTTTAATCATAAAGCGTTTTAACTGAAAAATTGAAAAGAAATGGTACCACACTCCTGAAGAATTATTTCAACACTGAAACAGAAATGATTAAAAGTATTAAAAAAAATCATTTTCAAGTTTTATTCATGCATAGCATCAATATATGAGTGGCAAGCATAACCGTGAAAGCATTTTAACTGAGAAACACAAAGAGACCATTGAAAAACTTGTAGTCCATCTCGATAAACGTGACTACGTTAGGAATTCTGGATGTGTTAATCATAGTTACCATCTCGCAAACCAAGTGGCTGTCTGCTATACTGAAATATTCCCAAAAACAATAAGTAGACAAAACATGAAAGAAGTATTTAAATCCATAGAGAGAATTGCGAAAGCTAATGTTATGGATATAAAAAGGATTTTGCTGCGTGTAACGTCTCTATTCACCAATGTTTCTATTGTAGAGACAGTCAACTACATATGTAAACAGTTGAAAGAAAAGTCTATAAGTGACGAATTTCATGTTGGTTTTCTTAGAGAATTGTTGCTGAAATGCATCGTGAATGATAACTTTAAATTTAATGAATAACCACACACAGAAATAGGTTCAGTCGCAACAGCCTTCCCAATAAGTCCTATATTAGAGTACGTGTCTTTAGCTAAGCTAGAAAGTAGTTTGCTTAAACAATCTTCAGCAAAATTTTCGTTTCACTATGGACATACAACATGGAATGGTCAAAGACACATTAAATTCAACATAGGCCATTCAGTGATAAAATTTACATGTAAGAAAACGTTAAGAGGTGAAATAGCATTCCTCACTTTCCTTCAGTCAAGATGAACCGATGGATAGGTAAAAAAGCTGTTTGGGAAGAGTCGACTTCGGTAGCTTTCTAGTGCAAACGAAATCTGATACATACTTTAAGTTATACAGTGAAGGCGAAAGGCTCAGAAAATGCTGTGAAGGAGTGGACAGCCTTATGTAAAATGCTAGTCGGAGACGGTTATCCTAATAAATTCATGAAGAAACGAACTGTTGCAAAATTAGCAAGCTAAGACATTCCTACGCCTAGCATGAAATTCTCTACACATCTGGGTGCAATTATAAGGTGATGTGCCTACCGAAATATTAATTCATAAGGCAAGTTGATGGGAACCCGACAAATGATGGAAAATGAATTTTTCATAACTATTGTATGCGTCGTGTGAACGAAATGTACTAATACACAGCTATTAATGATCTTTATCACACCTTTGCTTAGGTGTTCGAGAACATGAAAAATTAAATTCCTTAAGAGGTCAGTGTAACTTGCTTCATAAGATTAGTAGAACTGATAAACGCAACAGGATGCAGGTCAGTCTAGACAACTCTTCTTTCAGTTTGTGAGTTACCGCTGAGCGTGTGGAAAGTATAGCTTGTAATTTATCAGCATTAAAAGTCCCTTGAAATGATTTTCTTGACTTATGAATTAATATTTCGGTAGGCACATCACCTTATAATTGCACCCAGATGTGTAGAGAATTTCATGCTAGGCGTAGGAATGTCTTAGCTTGCTAATTTTGCAACAGTTCGTTTCTTCATGAATTTATTCGGATAACCGTCTCCGACTAGCATTTTACATAAGGCTGTCCACTCCTTCACAGCATTTTCTGAGCCTTTCGCCTTCACTGTATAACTTAAAGTATGTATCAGATTTCGTTTGCACTAGAAAGCTACCGAAGTCGACTCTTCCCAAACAGCTTTTTTACCTATCCATCGGTTCATCTTGACTGAAGGAAAGTGAGGAATGCTATTTCACCTCTTAACGTTTTCTTACATGTAAATTTTATCACTGAATGGCCTATGTTGAATTTAATGTGTCTTTGACCATTCCATGTTGTATGTCCATAGTGAAACGAAAATTTTGCTGAAGATTGTTTAAGCAAACTACTTTCTAGCTTAGCTAAAGACACGTACTCTAATATAGGACTTATTGGGAAGGCTGTTGCGACTGAACCTATTTCTGTGTGTGGTTATTCATTAAATTTAAAGTTATCATTCACGATGCATTTCAGCAACAATTCTCTAAGAAAACCAACATGAAATTCGTCACTTATAGACTTTTCTTTCAACTGTTTACATATGTAGTTGACTGTCTCTACAATAGAAACATTGGTGAATAGAGACGTTACACGCAGCAAAATCCTTTTTATATCCATAACATTAGCTTTCGCAATTCTCTCTATGGATTTAAATACTTCTTTCATGTTTTGTCTACTTATTGTTTTTGGGAATATTTCAGTATAGCAGACAGCCACTTGGTTTGCGAGATGGTAACTATGATTAACACATCCAGAATTCCTAACGTAGTCACGTTTATCGAGATGGACTACAAGTTTTTCAATGGTCTCTTTGTGTTTCTCAGTTAAAATGCTTTCACGGTTATGCTTGCCACTCATATATTGATGCTATGCATGAATAAAACTTGAAAATGATTTTTTTAATACTTTTAATCATTTCTGTTTCAGTGTTGAAATAATTCTTCAGGAGTGTGGTACCATTTCTTTTCAATTTTTCAGTTAAAACGCTTTATGATTAAACTTTATATAAAAGGTTCTGGGTCTCTGATTTCGCAGTGTCCAAAATCTTAAAAAGCTTTTCATGAATGTAAGAACCACTGACAGTAAATTGTTTGATTTCATAAATAACCATAGAGGAAAAAAGTTTATCTTCTGACAATGTTATTACTATTATTTTTCTCTTGGGTTCCTATTGGAACATAGGTCTTCAGTAGCACACCTCCATTGCACTCTGTCCTCTGCAGTCTTTTGAACCTAATGCCACGACTACGCACAAGCTTTCACTTCTTCCTCACATGATCTCCTCTATGTCACCCTTGCCACAGACACCCAACTCGTCGTTTCCCATTTGTATTCCACTCGAAGGCCTGGCGCTTGATGTCCCTTTTGACAAAATAGTTTTATTCTAAATAATTACATGCATAGCAATGAAAGAAACACTGGGTATTATGTATTAGTATCCAGACCTACTCCTAATTCCAAAATGTGAATTCAAAAGCTTTCGCTGCTGTGTAAAAAATGTCCAGTTTTATAACGTCTTATGTCGTCAAACTGATGGAGTCATCACAAGCAACTCTTTATGCTCAACTCTCACCGACATGTTCATGAGGAGATTGTAAAAAATGCAAACTTGGGATGTTAAATGGACAAGGTGGAAGAATTTGTAGGTACATTCACTTGAAAGACAAATGGACTAGGCTTTTTCTCAAGATTCAGCGGCTTTTGCTTGGTTGGTTATAAACAGTATCTGGTAAGATAATGTTTCAGTCGTACGCGTTAGCTGCACTTTGATAAAAAAAGTGAAGTAGAATTGGTCTTTATCGAACACTGTGTGTAAGGAAGTGGTCACCCATAAACGTTCGTTGATAAGTACAGTGAGACAGAAAGGAAGGGAAGAAGCCCGTTTCTCGACACCTTGCCTTCAGAGGGAATAAAATTGGTACTGTAGACTTGGTTCTAAGCCGAAAAAGATCTATCCAGCCACCAGAATATTCTGTACATGCCAGACTAACTAATCACAGAGGAATTCAGAGTGAACAAGTCCTCAACTCTCAGGTAAATCTGTATAGTCCGAATCAGATGTGCATGCATAAATATATACTCTGGAAGAAAAGAAAGATGGGTTCTGGGTCGAATTTCTAGATAATTCCTGCAGATTATAGGTCTTTAAGATCCATAGGATTTTGTGAGCGCAACTGCCTGATATTTACTTTACTAAGGACATAATTCAATCACTCATCAATGCACAAATGAAACACAAGCTTTTTTCAAATTCGAGGTTTGTTGAGATTTCTTGATTTCAAGTTGGTATTCATCATGGATTGGCATCAGTTCAGGAAACATTGGGAACCTGGGAGTACTGGACTGCTGTTTCATTCTGGACTGGGACTCCTCAGCAGTACGCACGCAGGGACCCACCAGGGATCGAGACCAATACCTTTAGGTTCCGTGACCAGCACCTTATAACTGAGCCATGGGGTTGGCATCCGATGTTTCATATTCCTCCCTTCTGTCAGTTCACAATATAGCGCAACCATCACTAGATGTCATCGTTAAGTATTTGTCCCCATGTCAACTAGGTTTGCCCCACTGGTCACGATATCTAACTGGAACTTCAGGAATCACTGACAAATGTTGGAACTATGAACCACAGGATTACGACCTGGTAGTAACGTGCTGGTCACGGAACCTAAAGGCTCTGGACTCGAATCCTGGCAGGTTCATCGGTGAGCAGTGCTGGAGAGTCTCATACTAGGACGAAACAACAGTCCATTGCTCCCAGTTTTCCAATATTTCTCGAACTGATGTCTTTCCATAATGAATGTCAACTTGAAAACAAACATTTTTTCACTTTTTAAGGCAGATACAAACCTGATCTAAGTATTCGGGAGGTTACAGTTGACAATCCGGCTTTACCTTGGTAAACTTTATCCCAAACTTGGCAACTGTGAAATTTTATAACACTGTATTTTTTCTAATAGTCTACCTCATTCTATTTCAAAACATATTGTCACCTGATTTTTATTCCTCACATCACTCGATTTAATGAAAATCTATCAACCTGTTAATACGCTCACTTAATCATGAAATCATTGTTTCTCAACTCTAGAATAACAGTGTGCACCACCTTCTGACATCTTTTGTATAACATCTCTGCGATTTGCACTTTATTATAATGCGAATACCGAACTTTGAGTAGTCTCGACAACATCATCAAATGCCATCAGTTTCAGTCAGCCTACATCTCTGTCATCTTCCATTTCAATCTCGAACATTCTTGTCTAATTATCTAAGTGCCTTGCATAGCAAAATTCTAAATCATAAACATTACATTCAGTGGGCCGTAAAGTAGGTGAGGAGAATCTCTGAGCTAATATGCATCCTAATCTGCTACTGTTGTACTTTATGCTTTATTCAAAAGCGTATAATAGGAGAATAGTAAGAAATGTGGAATACTGTCTGTGAACCACATAAGGTTGATTTAAATACTCTCTTGCATATCTACAGTACCGATATTTTAATGTTTATTTCTTCGAATGTGCTCACCATATATCAAAGCTTCTTAAGAAATTAAGTATTGAAAATAATTACTTTAAATTTAACTAGCTATTCAAGTGAATATCTTACTTATTAACATTTGGGTCATAAGTTTTAAAGTTAGGAGATTAATATAACGAACCTCTCCAGGTTTAATCTTTCACTAACAATAAAAAAACATTTCATCTTAGTGGACTCATGGGAATAACTCATTATTTACACAGTACGAAAAAATAATCAATCTATCCAGATTATGAGTTTAAGATTATTCTATCTTACTTATCAAAGTAATCCAAACTGAAGAGAGAACTTTGGACAAATAACCTAACATTCGGCCAAAAACAAGTTTGTATGCATGTAAGCTTTTTTTCAATTATGTATACATTTTGAATCGGATATAAAACTTCATTGCATGTCAGTATATAGTTGGAAATGGCTTCAATAAAAGGTGAATTAGGCAGCTGTAGTTGGAGTCAGTCATTTGAGAATCAATTATTCGTATCTCTTAAATTAGTTATCTTAAGAAAATGAAGTTAAATTTTCTAATGTATAGTCTAGGCAACAAATCAGATAAGATGCTCGACAGCAGATCACCTACGTAAGGAAGTGACTTCTACCTACTCATGTTTGAACAACCACCCCATAAGATTCCATTTTGGTTAGTCTATGAGATGTGTAATGTAGTGTCGAAGATAATTTGTTATCAATATTCATGATAGTAAAATTTTGTCCACTGTGAAATACTGGTACCCTTTTTCATACAGCTTTAGATAATATGAAGGATTTTCACTGAACTTATCTGTGTTTTGAAACAATTCAAGTGTGAGACAGATCGTCGCATCAAGAATGAAAGTGTTTCTAAGCACCACTCCAACTGGCAGTTGGATTTTGAAATAACTTTTAAACTGTCAAATACACTGAAATTTTATTGTCATTTCAATAGTTTAGCTGGATTTCCCATGACAGAATGTATTTTCCAAGCACATGATCTTAGCCTAAAAGATTGTCCTTGTTTCTGATATAAGGGTAGAGAGTGGTTAGCAGTAAAATTCAGGATTCGCGTTTTGAATTATCCAGGACTTATCAGTTGGATGTGACTATCTCTCAGTGAGTGATGCGGTTACCACTGAAACTCAAAACCAACCCTTGTTGCATTGAAAGGCAAAAAGCTATCCACTTGGCTACTGAGCAACAATAACCAGTCCTCATGTTGCCAGCATAACTTGATATTATACCTTGTTATTTCCTGTTGCTGATTAGGTTGCATTATTTGGTTTAAAATTTCAAAGTTTGTAGATTGAAGTCTTTGTTCAATTCATTGTAAAAGTACTGATTATTCTCATGATAACTTCACAACCTTTGCAGTGGAGATTGAACTTTTCATAGATGCCTAATAATGATTCCTCACAGTAATTTATTACTACGTGCATTTTTTTATCATTATAGCATAGAGAAAACATACACTAGTCGATTAAAGTAGATTTCCTTTCATAACATTAAGAATTTTTGGCTAGTTGGCATCTGGGAAAAAGTTACTGCAGGAAGGAGAAGGTGTGAACCTACCAGGACGTAACATCCATTCATGATTGTCTTCATAGTTGATTTGAACTATTTTGAAAAGTGTAGACAGAATCATCAGGCACTTTGAAACACTCTTTTTACATTTTGCTTTGAAATTACAGAACTTCAAATGATGCACTTTTGCACCTTTTCTAGGTTTGTTTGTTTATTTTTCTATTTCTTTCGGGAAGCAGGTATTCTTAAATAAAATGAAAGTTTCAAAATAATGCTTCACAACTGTGATAATGTACCAAATGGTTATCTGCCACAAGCGTGCATATTGTTTGTATATCAACTTGTAGAGAAGAGAACGGAAGAAGTAAGTTTTAAATCCCCTGTAAAATAAAATCACTGAGAGATGCCAATGCTAAGTAGGCTGTAGAATATATTTTTATTTCATAGAATACAGAGAGTGGATGGTTGACTAAAACTGTGTCACTCACCGTTTCTATAAGAATAAAATCATCGAATCGTAGAATCATGAAAATATTTACACCAAATATATAACATCATCCACAAATTGAGTATTCTCTGTAGCAATAAAATTGACTTTTGAAAATGAAACATTCAACCGTTGAATAGTTCTCCTCGGTAACACTGGTAGTCACAGGTAACTAAAGGAAACCAGTAATCGTCATAACAAACAACTAGTATATAATTACTGTCACTTGTACCATATGTTAGAACTTTTTTATTTCCAAATGTCTAAAAACCAGAACCACTTTACAATGTCAACATTTTTCAACTTTATTAGGATTTTAAGTAAATGCTCTGTAAAATGGAACTAATTATATTGTTGTGGTAATTTCATTATCTAACATAAAACTAAGTGAATAAGGAATGCATGTTAATGGTATCCACAAAGAAGAAATGTGTTAAAGATGCTATTCTACGAAAATTTCTGTTTTAATGTATGATTTATGATAACTTTAAAGTTTTGATGTCCAATAGAGTGATGTGATCATTACACATCGTGTTATGAAAAATATTCGTTGTCAAGTTATGAATAAAAACTTTCAAGAAGAAATCGTTGAAATGTTGGTTAAACTATTCCAGGATTTCACTCATTTGAACTTTTTTCGTTATATAATGCATATAAAGATGCTTCTAAAAACTAACATATCAAAGCTGTGACAAATTTACAAAGTAGCAACTTTAAACGAACATTATTCAGTCCGCATAACGACAGAACTGATCATTTCTATTCCAGTGTAAACAAAACCCTCTGCCAATGATAGTACCGATGGAATAGGAACATCATCCATCGAATTCTTTATTTCAGACTGAACTGTGCTGAACACATTCCAGTATTCAGCATTCAGTATATACTCGACACAAATTTCTTGAAGATCATTCAGTAACTCGATAGTTTTCTAAAAACCCAGCTTATATTGGTTTCGCTGGATGCAGAAAATAATGTTAAGTGGGACATAAAGATTATATAAATTTTATTATGATGTTGGTAAGAGATAGTCTGAACACGTGATAGTTTGTTCTAGAAAACAATGAGATCTAAATTAATTTAGCTCCTGTTATATCGAAAAGTAGAATTAGAAGGAAAACAGTGTACAGGAGATAATGGCGTACTTGCATAACAGCTTTTAGGAACCAACCCTATGATTGGCTTTCAAAATGCATTTTCTGTGGGCCGAAATTAGCTTTATTGTGGTTTAAATTAAGCGATATGACCTCCTTTTACTATATTCTTAGATAGTTTGTAATAAAGAAATTATGCTCTATTTGACGAATGCTTCCTAGTTGTAGATGAATACCACTACCACTAAATCCCATGCAATGTGTGCAAGGGAGTAATAGTATTGTCAAGGAAATCTGCTTGATGAAGCTATTCTCACTGTAGAGAATTGTTGAAGCAAAAGGAATTTATTTATTTCATAGATAAGCAATTAGTCAAGAAGTGTTCGATTAATAATTAATAATTAATAAAAACCGTGGAAAACCTCATCATCATATGAAAAAAGTCAACCAGGAAAAGTATTTGAGTAGAATGACACAAAAAACGGTTACGTACATTATCTGCATGTACTCATATGAGCTAAACAAAAGTCAAGAGTAAATGGAACAAAAATGAAGTTTCAATGTTAAAATATCTTACGAAAATTTGGTTTTCCTCTTTCTCTCTTCTTCCAATGCTTTTTTATATTTTGGTATTTTCCACCAGTCATACTTCAGAGGTTGGATTTTCTTGAAATTAGCGGTAACTAACTCCATGAAAGCTTTGATATTGGCTTGGTCCCAAAAAGTTTACAAAAATATGCAAACCAGTCGAATTTTTTAAAATATCTGCTTATTTGCTCTTATAACATTTACTTCAAAATATATTGAAATCAGTAGCAAGATGTAAGATTCTTTCTGATAGAAACAGTATTCTCACACCAAAAAACTGAGTCCATGAACGAATTTCTTACTTTACTCAAACACTCAATGGACTGTTATCACTATCATCTAAACGTGTATAAAGTCGATATAAATAATAATGAGATGTTCTTCAAACGGGCGCGATATGACGCAACATGTCGAAGAGTAGAAAGTTTTAAATAACTTAATCTCTGTTTGAACTAGGAAATCATCTTTTTTATTACATCTGGAAAAGAACGTAATGAAGCTTCATCAAGAACAAGGGAGCGTTAAAGATTATTGGTAAAACATGATAAAGTAACGTAAAATTACAGTTAGGCGTATAAACAAAGTCAAAACACTTCGATTTATTCAAAACTATAAAGTGTATCATGCAATAAAGTGAATACTTCAATGCTCAAAATGACATTCTCAGATTTCAAATGAGTCATCAGTACAATAAAGTTCTTTCGCTACTGAACCTATTTCTGTTGATTTTAATCCACACTAACACTTCATACCAACTCATTTGATATCAGATAAGAGATGTTCAAGAAGATGACTACGTAACAAAGAGTGGAAACTGACTTCTAAGACAGAAACTCTGACAGGAAACAGAATATTGAGGGTATGGGTTGTTGCTCAACAGCTGTTTCCGTAAGTATATCCAGAAATTTATAAAAACAGTGGGAGAAGTAGTAGTAATAATAGTAATGACTTTATTCTGAAAGGTGTCTCCGGAATACTCTACAGAAGTCTCAGAATGGCATATAGTATCAGTCGGACAGAAAACGTGTGCATGTATACATGCAAAACAAAATAAGTAGGAATTATAGATAGAAGAGAAGAATATTCATCCCATAAACAACTTTCTTCAAAATACAGGGTTAAAGTAGATAGACAATCACAATATCAACTACATTCATAATACTTAAATAACAACAAGCTGTTTACTCATTAATTAGTTTGTTTTCAAAAACTAAAGTTGATTAGTTAGTTCATTTGTAGTACTTCGTTCGTCGCAAACGAGACAAGCTAAATACGATATTGTAGAGTTTTATATTTCGCAGTACATTCATAGAGTCTCATGTACTTGCTACTTGTCTTTGCAGATGACCAATAAGCAGAGAGTGAAGAGGACGCTAGTCATCTGGTAAGATATCTCATGCCAGATGTTTCCATAAGTTGAGATGTTTGTCCACAACTGTTTTAACTAAAATGTTTAGTAGTACACCACTAGATGTGGTGACAATCTTCAAAGTTCTGTACAAGATAGCATATATTTTTTCAGCAACCCAAGAAAGAATAAAGGGGAACAATAGAGGGGAATAGGGAAGACGCAGAAGTTTATATAACACAAAGGAAGGGGATAAGTTAAACCAGATAGTTCCAGTTTCCAAATGAAGTAATTTAGGTAGAAAATTCTTTTGGAAATTAGCGAGATATGGGAGGAGCAGAAAAGATCAGAAGAACAACACACCTCGAGATAAAGCCCATTTGTAACATTCTCGAATCCACAGTTATGAATAGGACAGCAATCATGGGAACTAAGCAGTCCACACCAGTATGCGCTTCTTTATTAAGGTGTTTTTATTACCAATGAGATCTTTAAAACGTTTCCACACTCTGAAAGGGCCTTTGCCTGACAAATGTTTCTGGTTATATAGTAGAATGAGACGTTTAATTTCAAACTTAATTAAAGCGTTCAATCGATTAGCGCTAGCAGTATCAGTTACGTTACGTAGTCTTTCTTTGAAAAAAACGTTCACTGGGGGAAAAAATATCAAAGCAAAACCTGGGATATCGTGTTACGCCATCATTGGTGTCGTTCAAAATATCTCTGTCAAATTTATTCTAGTTTGTACATTGTAGCATTTTCCTTAAACTAAGCACGCTACTCTGTGAATAGTTCACAATTTTCTTGCATGTGAAGTCTATTTTGCTTAGTTTGCCGTACACTGTGGGCAAAACACATGTAACTCAATGATCAGAGCTGAGTAGTGCGAACCTCTTTTCATTTTCACATACATGATTAATACAGTTGCAGACAAAAGTAATGCTGATAATAAAGCCACAGAGAAGGATTTTAGAACTTTCACAGTATTGCTATACAAAAGAAGGGTATCAGGAGCCTCGCGTAAGAATTTCATGAATATCAAAATTGGAGCGGCAATTATACTTGTAAGCCCACTTCGAGATAAAACTTCGCTGAATGAAGGGTCCCACCAAAACTGTGATACAAATCTATTTTATCTCCCAAAGTTCGTGTAATTACTCTGAAGTCAATTAATCGGTCGAACTAACCAGAAGAGGTTAATTACGTCTGGAGTAGCTGAAAATCTCTCTAAATATAGAAAGATAGACCCCAGCAAGATAAGTCAAAAAAGAAGCCTATCCGTAGCAATGAATGCTGTCATATAATCATGTGGTAATTGTGAATAAAGTGAAAATATTAAACAATAACTTGAGTAGGTGGAGACAGGTAGATAACTGAAGCTTTGTTTAACAAATCACTGTCTCACTTATCTTGTAGAAATGACATAACACCAATTCTAGATATCTGGAAAAGCATACCACGGATGAAATCAAGAAGTAAAAAACAGCAGAACTATGAAAACTAGACAAGAAAATTGCCAGGTTATCTTGGTATGCCAAGTAAGACTAAATTCTACTTAAGAAGCAATCAGTAAAAAGTACTGTTGCAGAAAATTATACAGTACGAAACTGACCAGTAATTGAATTATGCTCATATATATTGTCCAATTTCACTGTTATACTGATGAATTCACGTTCCATGTGAAGTTTTAAGTGCCAGAAAAAATTGAAGTTCTGAGCAAGACATTCTCAGTTCCACGATCCAAATTCCACAAGTGTGTCCAAAATTTCTTCTATCGTCTCAAGAATTCCCCCTAGTGAGACTTTATGGTCATTATTATGGAGTCTGATGATTTCGATGACCGTATTTATATCAATCACTTGCTTTGTCTCCACTGGATGTTCCTGTGGGGAAACGATATCTTGTTTCCCATCTCTTGATTCAATCATAAAGAAATCTTTTTACGCAAGTGGGAAAGGCCTAAGAAAATAGATTCTCGAATCTCAATGTAGCCTCTAAATGACTCACACTTTCGAACAGCAGAAATCTCGTTTCTAAGTGATATAACTTCCTAGTGAGCGTGATTTAAGCAGAAAGCAAGAAAATTCAGACCAAACTTTTCAGGTCGACTTGTAAAATTCTCACCCAAAAGTAGTTGCTTGCTCACAGTCTTATTCAGCCATATTCTCTCACTTATGAACTAAATAACTTCTCATCTTAAAGCATCTGTTTCACAGACACAGTTTTCAATTCTAAAATCAGTGAAAAAATTTGTAATTCATGGCTAGAGTTTAATGTTCAGGATGTCACCAAGCCTAGTGATATGATGCTCAGTACCCAGAGATACTGAACCATAACTGTTCTTTATTTACTCAGGCTGGTTGTCCTCTGCAACACACTACTTTTCAACAATTTTCTCTGGCTCAGTGGTTCAGAAGTTTACTGACTCAGTCTGCTTAAGAGTTAAATGCTGTATATTTTCCAAGTGCGTCTACAATTGTAGGCACCAGGAAAATAGCCATTGGCTTTCGGCTAGTGAGCGATGAATCTAAGACCTTTATTATACTAAATAAAGTGAATGGTTGACATGAAAGATATGTAGACAGGCTTTAAAATGATCAACATATTGTGTATTGAGTGCCACGAAGTGTCTGAATGTGATTTCTTCAGACTATGGAAGCATTTGAAGTTAAACCTATGAAGTATGAGATTTTTTCTGAAATGTATTACTCCCTACGGAATATGAATTCAATCAACTAACGCGTGGTATGTATTTTGCCAAAAAGAACTATTCATCAGTGGTCGGTCACTTTGTTTTCAGCCTGCTTCATATTACTTACAAACATTATTCAGTATGATAGTAATCCCATTGATTTATGATTACAGACATTAAAATTTTTAATTGATACGTGATTATAGGAAAAGACAAGATGTGGTTTCAGCGGAGAAATTTTTTTCTTTTCAACGAAGTCATTTACTAAGCTGTACATTCGTGAATATATGTTACAGTAGGTAGAGTGTTCCAGAACTGTTTCCGGTCAGGGGCAAAATATATTGAATGGCGAAAGGAAGTTGATTAATACACATTTGTGTTTAGAGTTGGAAAATAGACAGGGGATTATGAAATTAATTGTAATTACGTAATATGGGATGAATGTATGGCAAAGTAGGAGACCGAACGAAGGGTTATTGAGATAAAATTGCTATTGTGTAACACCCGATAAACCTATGACAGAGTATGAGAATAAACAGGGGATCATGAAAATAATATAGTAATTACGTAATACGAATTAAATCTTTGACATAGTATGGAAATAAACAGGGTATTATGAAAATAAGATTGTAATTACGTAATGCTGGTTTAATATGATACAAAATGAATCTGTGGCTGAAAGGGCTTTATGATGGCCATGGACTTACCTTTTTTGCACGCATAATGCTGGTTTGAACTTCTGAATGGCTAATGCTTCAGCTCTAGACAGATGACTTGATTTACTCCGAGTGACAATTGAACTCTGTAGAGAATTTTGAATGAGCCCTCAAAAGAAGCTAAGTGGCCTGAGTTCACCGGGTGTTCTGTTATCGAACTGAAGATGCATTTCCGTTCTCCCTTTGCAAGCCAGGCTGGGTAGTGTTCGCGAACACGTTTTACAAGCCGATGCATGGTATGGCTGGTGTAATCAGCTCAACAAGAGCAAGTAAACTGGTATACACACACTTATGTGGCCCAATGCGTCGGTTTGTCTTTCACATATTGACCGAAAGGTTTCTTGCAGAAGCAAATTATCCGAAGGTTGGTGGTGAAGTATGTTCTGTCTATGGATCTTGACAGTCGTTTCCTCAGGATCGCTGCAGCAATATCATTTTTGAATTCAAGATTCAATAAAAGAATCTTTTTCTGTGCCAAATGTCTTTGTTCACTTGGGTTCTTTGTCTTTGTGTTCTTATCTACGAATCTGAGCGGGAACCTGTTTTCCGCTAGAGTTCGTTTACGTATTTGCAGTTCTTCGTCAACCGTGTCCTCAGTACACATTTTGCTGATCCTTGGGGAAAGTGAATGAATAAGATTTATTTTCCTGCATAGAGGGACTGAACTCTGAAAATTAACAGATTGTCCATTCCATGTAGACTTTCTGTAGATCGATCTAAGAAATGAATTATCGTCTTTTCTTTGAAGTTGAACATCACAAATGTGCAGCTTAGCAAATGACTTCGTCGAAAAGGAAATATTTTCTTAGCCGAAGCCACGTCTTGTCTATTTTTTATGATACGTGATTGTAGAAAACATCCATTCAAGCAATGTGAAAACAGGTTAGTTTCCTTGATTTCTGATTGAGATCTTGCTCATCTCATGAAAGATAAGTTTTTCAGGGTTTCAGTGGTTTCTAAAGCTACATTTCTGTTTTTAGATTTCAATTTTAATTGGGCCTCAATAATGTTAACCCAGGCTACTATGCCCTCAGGTTATATACATATATCAAAATTTTTTCCTGACTGCTTCACTTCTGTTTTGAGCGATTCATCAGATAATGTGGTTAATGAATAGTCTTGCACCCTTTAATTTTGTCTATGAATGTTGTCACACATTTTTATGGTTACAACCAATCCACTGCCTATATATTACCGATGACAGTAACTTGGCAGCAATTTGCATTTACAAAACCAATTCTTCACAAGATATGTAGTACACACTAGTAAAACAAACATTTTGATCTTCATACCAAATAATTTATTGGAGTTATATAAGCATTTGTGTAATACTGTGTAAGTCGTAAGCATCAACGTACCCACAGCAAATATATCCGTTTCCTACACTGTATATGCATTGAACTAAGCGTATCTCCGTGTACATGAAGGCGTCCTTCGCAAGATATTGTGATTCAGGATATGACCTAACGAATGCTTGCCATTCACTTGATGATTTGGGATTTTCATCAGTTGGCGAGTCAGAAAAGATAGAGCAGTAAACAGCTATTCCTTTACCGCTGTTGCTTGTAGTATCTCTCTGTTGAGTTGACTGCATCACTTGGTCTCTGTTGTCATATATGCTCCCGCGCAGATGCTTCGATATTGCTAGTATTTAAAATTATATGTTAATGACGGATGGTACACGCAATAACATTAAAACCATACTCGTCACACAAGAGGTGGCTATCTTGACTCGGTGAGACTGTGCATAACGCTCTAGCATTTGAAAAGATGGGTTGCGAGTTTAAGTCACTCACTGGAAGGCAGATACATCCAGATGACCAATCCCAAATAGGACGAAATGCACGTCCTGGATTTCAGTCCTAGCAACTGTCCATGATTAATAGCTATTCCTTTCTTTAAATAGAAACCCTCTGCTTTCATGATTTCTCGAGGGGTTGGACATAGAAAGCACTTTGGAATTTAGTCATTCTGCTTAAATCCAGTGATCCTTATTTTCGTACGTGTGCCAATTAGTGATACGGTAACGCCATCATCCAGCAAATATTTATATATATAACGCGATGTTAGTTCACAATCTGAATGTATAGAAAACAGAATAACCGTAGAAAATATTTGAACACACTCACTTTGTTCTGATACCTTTATATGATTATGATATGTGGATTCCAGGCTACTCTGATTAACCATTAGAAAGCAACCACTTTCATGCTGTCTAGTCCACAGCACTGACCGAATTTTGTTGATCATATAGTAAAACCTGCGTCATCCTGTGTTGTAGTCAGTCACGTTACTACTGGGCTATTCAGGTTACGATCGACATCTTGTAGGACAGGACTAGGTAAATCGATTAGTTACTGGCGAACAACCAGTTCCATGCTGTCAGGTTCTGAGTGTTGACTGAATCCTACCTCTCTCAGAAAAGACACCAGTTTTTTCAAGGATGAAGAAAGGTCTTACTGACGAATATCAACAAGTATGAGACCTAGACTGAGCAGGATCTTCCAACCAGCTAACATGAATTCAAGGTTCTCATGAAAATGGAAATAAATGCCAAGATTATATGAAACAAAGCGAAACTTGTTATGCATATCTATAAGAATCCACCATCTCATCAAATCTAATGATTGAAAACTAAAGCAGTTATAGAGCTTGAAATCGGAACTGCACGTGAGACTAACGTTAAATCTGTCAAGTTCGTCATCATCTGTTATCAGAGTCTTGGAATATCATTTCCGCCGTAACTTTGTCTGATATCTTTATGTTTATTTTCGAATCTTATGCAAAAATTTCAAATTAATACTTACGTTTATGACTATTCTATACGTGAAAGTGATTAGTATGAATCTCACAGTTTACCTGATTTCTTGATGGCTTAACGACCACCTCTCGCTAAATCCTTGCTCCTTTAACCTAGTAAATTTATTTATCACAAATCAAATTTATCGGCTTAATCATGCTTAAATTACCATTGATCTTATTATGATATGCAATGCCTGTTTTATCCTGTCTTTTCGAATCTTTGTCAAGTTGTTATCATCGCATTTTATGTTCTTTTCGCTTTTGTGACACATTTAAAGTATATTTCGTCTTTATACGCACAAATGATTTTGATACAGTCCTGAGTTATTTGTAGCAGAATAATATTCATGATTTGATCCCCGCCTGGTCAGAGGTACAACTACTTGTCTTATTTCCTGTTGGATCTCAGAGTGTACTCCCAAAGTCTTCAGTGATGAATCTATAGATGTGAAGAATCATGGCCCTGAAACGACTCCTGTGTTGTGATTTAATCCTTTTTAAAGGAGAAGTTCCTCAGATTTGGTCAGGTATTTTTAGGATAAGCTGACTGCACAGTCACTTGTTCTTTCCCCTATCTAATGGTCGCAGTTTTGAAATCTTGATAGGTTTCTCTTGAAGGATGTTTCTTCCCCATTATTTGTGTCATCTTCTTGGTTTTTCAATCGCTAGTTTATGTAATCCAAATCAGAAAGCATAACCCCGCCAAAATTATGCTCCTGAGCTACAACTATTCCCCATTTTCCTGAAGATCGTTATGAATTTTTACAGCTATAATTTTTAAGTGAGAAGAGAAAATGCATTACCTCTGAAATCTGGTTATTCCCACTCTTTTACTTAAGTAGACATGATGTTATTGTCGACAACATTGTGCCAATAGTAAACATGAGAGTACCATGATTCTGATAAATTTATGAAGTTGATACTGCCTCCATTAGATTACACATTTTGTTATTCTTACGCTTTAGATCACAACGAATTTGTATCGTCATTTATATTTCCATTTGTGTATTAGTCTCACTAGACAGGATCTGGTGATTTCAGCTCTCTTGGGGAAAATTTTTATTGAGTAGAAAAAGTTTTTGTCAAGCGACTCAGTAGATCGTACTGAGAAGTGCTTTCTAGTCAGAGTGAAGGTAGACAATCTTGTAATACGGTGAATCGTATTTATGAAAATTTACCACTTACCGTATCTATCTTCATTTTCAAAAATTTCTTATAAACCCTTTTATATCACGTTTATTATCTGTATTATCTGTAAAAGAATGCTTGAAGTATTTATAACTTAAGAGAAATATTTCAGCAATACTAGATTATTATTGCTTTCATAATGGGAAGCTCAGTGATGCGTCTGAAGTGTAGACAGGAGTAAAACAAGGCTGTCTACTATCACCCATGATATTCCTGACTCTAGTGGACTGGATCATGCAACAAACAGTGAGGAGCTGTGAGAGAAGGGGGATACACTGGACCACGGAAATAAACCCAGAAGATTTGGATTTCGCCGATGATGACTTGTGTCTGATGTCGCAAAAACTTAAAGATCTACAGGCGAAAACTAACAAGTTGGCAGAAGAGGTAGGGCAGCAAAGACAGGACTTCAAGTGAATATAGAGTAGACAGAGGGATGAAGATACCCAACCAACACTACCACCAACAGCAACACACTACAATCACCATCAAGGGGAGAAACTTAAAGGAAGTAGTCTCCCTCACGTATCTAGGAAGCACTGTTTCAACTACAGGTGGCACAGACGAGTATGTCAAAGTTAGAATCGGAAAAGCAAGACAGGCGTTGATTAACATGAAACCAGTGTGGAGATCGTCTGCACTCAGCATGTGGAAAAAGATCCGGATTTTCAACACCAACGTCAAGTCAGTGCTTCTGTATGGTTCAGAGACTTTGAGCATTACGAAAGGGATTTCCAACAAACCACAGACATTCATCAACAACTGCCTACTCTGGCTCGTTCTTGAAGAACAGATGGCCAGAATAATAAGAATAAGCAACAAGGAACTCTGAGGACGAACCAACGAAGCAAGGACCTATCGCTGGACAAATATGCAGAAGGAAGTGGAGATGGACTGGGCGTACACGCGCCAGGCCAGGCACTCGAGTGGAACCCAGATGGGGAGCGACGAGTTGGGCGTCCCAGCTGAGAGTGACATGGAGGAGATCGTTCGTGGAAGAAATTAGAGCTTGTGGACTGTTGTGGAGCCAGGTTGAAAAGGTTTCACAGAACAAAGTGCATTGGAGACGTACTGCTGAAGCCCTATGTTCCATTAGGAACCCAAGGGACAAATAATAAATAATAATAATAATTACTTCCAACTGGAGAGCTTGTTTAATTTCAAGAACTAAAGCCAATCTATCTAGATAGTTGGTTTCAACTAGTGCATTAAAGGTTAGATTGTCGCACCCCGTCCGAGGTATGAGCAATTTGATAGTACATTTAGCGGTGTTCACTGCCTGCCGCATAAATGTGTGTACCGTTGATAGGTATACTTCATCATGAATAATGATGTTATATCTGTATTCTCAACCATAATATACCCGATTTAGACTTGGTGATAACTAGACAAAGACGATAGCATAAATCAACTAATAATATGATCAAAACTTCAATGATATCTCAAACACATTAGAAATAGTTTTATGTTTACTCAGCAATTGAAAAAGTAATTGTTACACTTGTGACACAATTATTTTATATCTTGTGATTCGAAATAAGTATTCACTGGAATTTCTTCCCATAGCAACACATCAATACATTGTTAGCAGGTATACATATATATACATAGTTGCATAGAATTTCAACATGTTTGTATGACTATAGCAACCCTAGATAGATACAAAAAGCCCATTAGTTTTGATGTGATGCATGTCATTCTTGAAGTATATACAAGTCAGGCAACAAACAATAACCATATGGATATACTTAGTCGTAAAATTTCCTTAAATTTACAACAGACGTAACAGTCTACAGTTACACGCTAGAACTGGATAACTTTTATTTTTTAAATATATCATGGAAGTAACTTTTCGTTTCGAAACCACGTCTTATTATATTAGAGTTGCAGATAGTATCATTTCACTGCATTCCTATTAACAAGTAAAGTAGGTTCTACTTGCTAAGTTTCACTATATTTTTCACTTTTTACGTCACTAAAAGGGAAGGATATAATGACGTTTTTTTAATTATTTGTCCTTGAGTTCCTAGTGAAATGCAGGGTTTCAGCAGAACATCTCCATTGCACTCTGTTCTCTTCAGTCTTATCAACCTTGCTCCACCACTGTCCACAAGCTTTCATTTCTTCCTCACACCATCTCCTCCATATCACCCTCACATGCTCAAATCGTCATTTCCCACTCAAGGGTATGTCCTGAAGTGTGATGTCCCCAAACGGTTTTCTCAGTATATGTCCAATTCATATCCACTTTCTTCTGCATATTTGTTAGGCGGTACGTTCTTGGTTAGTTCGTTGACAGCCACAGTTCCTTCTTGCCTACTCTCATTATTCTCGCTATCTGATCTTCAGTATCGAGCCAGCGTAGGCAACTGTTGATGAATGTCTACAGTTTGTTGGAAGTACTTTTCTTAAGGCGTCAAGTCTCTCAACCATCACACACAAACACTCACTTGACTGGATTAGTATTGAAAATCCGGATGTTGTCCACGCTTTATGCTGAGTGCAAAGGTGTGGAGTGCAGTAGATTTCCACACTGATTTCAGATTAATACAGGAAGGCCTGTCCTGCTGTCTTTCCGATACTGGCTTTGACACCCTCATCTGTGCTTGTGCCGCCACCTGTAGTTGAAACGATGCTGCCTAGATAGGTGCAGGTGGGAGAGACAACTTCCCTCAGATTTCTGCAGTCGCTGGTGATTGGTGTTTGTTGTTGTCGCTGTTGTTGCTGGTTGGGTATCTTCATCACCTCCATTTTCTCTAGGCCCACGTGAAGTCCGATCTTTGCTGCCAAGCCTCTTTTGCCAACTTGTTGGTTTTTGCCTGTAGATTTTCGAGCGTGTGTATGACGTTATGCACAAATCGTCATCAGCGAATCCAAATCTTCTTCTGGAGTCTTTGCATCTGTCAAACGGCGTAAGCCCATCTTCTCACTCCTCACGGTTTCCTGCATGACCCAGTCCAGTCGACCATAATCAGGAAGATGATCGGTGATAGTGGACAGCCTTGTCTTACTCCCGTCTTCACTCCAAAGACATCATCCAGCTGAGCTTTCCATTGTGAATCACTTGGCAAGTAGCATCATCATCATCATCATATGGCTGTTGAATGAGGTGGATAAATGTTCGTTGCACTAAAACCGTAGTGTTGAAGCAGCTGCAGCAAATTTCTTCTCGGTCAAAGTTGTCGAAAGCCTTTTCAAAGTCAATGAAGTTGAGGTAAAGGGTTGACTTCCATTGTATACTCTGTTCTATGGTGATGTGTAGCATAGCGTTGCAATTTGCCCCGCACATGATTTGTTCTTCCTGAAACCAGCCAGCCAGCCTGTTCCGGTCGTGGTTTTGAATCCAGAGCATTTTTCAGTGTCTCTAGGATAATGTGGCTTAATATTTTGTTTGATGTGGACAGGAGTGGAGCACGATTTCACCCCACATCCTGCAAAGACTTAGGTCTCCTTTCTCTTGAAGTTTGAAAGGATAGCTATGCTTCCGGCCAACAGGTACCTTTCTTTCCTGCCAAGGCTTTTACAGTAATGATGTGAGCATGTCCACTGTTGTCTCTGCGTCTGTTTCAGTGCTTCTGGAGGAATTCTATGTATTCCTCCTGATTTCCGGGATTTCAGCAACTTTATGGCGTTCAGAACTTCACTTCTGCTTTTGTCGAAGGGTTTGTGTTCACCGATAGTCTGTGGCTTTATTGTTGGTGGTATTTCGTGACGAGTTGTGGGTGTCAGTGGTTGTTGACTCGAGTTTTTTGAAGTGGTCAGCCAATCGCTTCATTTGTTTCTCCTTTTGATAACTAGCTTCCCCTTCACTACCTTTCATTGGTTTCGTCTGAAATAATCTCTTCCCTACCAGATAGTAACGTGGCTATTTGATATAGTGTTGTCAGGTCTCTTCTACCGTCACTGTGTTCTGCTTCGGTTGCAAGTGTGTCGTATAACTGTATTTTGACTTTGCGCGCACTCTTCATCACTTCTTTGTCCAGTGTAGTGTTTTATAGGTTGTGTTTAGTTCCTCTTTTCATTGTTCATCCCTGCACTGCACTGCACTGGTTCATCTTATACTTCACTATCTTACTCTTCCTCCTCTATCAGTTTCCTTGTGTCCATCGAGATCCATTCCTTGCTTCAACTTATTTCTTCTTCTTTTCTAACACGACTATGAAGGTTCCTTTCCACATAGCTTTCAGTTAGTTCCAGTTTTCTTCCACGCAGGATCCTTGAGGGATGTTGCTCAGTGTCTCCCATTTTGCCCTGATGGCTGAAGTGAAGATAGCCTTTGAAGTTTCGTCCTTCAGTTTCTGTTTTGGGTGCTGAACTTGAACTGTGGTCTATCACCAACTTTTTGAAGGCTTACAACTTGGTTTTGAAGGCAGGTTCCTTGCACTAGATAGTGAGTGGTGTGAACCTATATCTACTCCCCTTCTTGATCTGATCTTTGTCCAGTAGGCTGGCTGCCTCTTCACTTTCTCACATTGAGATGGAGTCGACCTGATTTTCAGTGTAGTGCGTCCATCTGGTGAAATCCATGTCGCTCGCTTCGTGAATATATTTGTGTTTGTATACAGAGCATAAAGTGACTGACCTGAAACTTGCTGCATACTCTCAGGTCTGGTACATCAGCGAAATTAGTGTCACTTTTAAGATGCATGCTGAGAATTTAGTCTAATATCAGTTGGAGAATGTGTGTCACCGGCAGGTGCGTCTCCGGATACGAGAGCATTTAACAGCTTGGTTAGGAAAGGGGGAAGTGAAAGAAGTGAAAAGTTCGGGCCTATAGCATCTAGTTGACACAGGGCATCGCATGGATACTAATCAAGCTTTCAGTGTCATTCATCGTGTTCCAAAAACGCCACAACATGTAGCTCACAAACGTCTGTTCAACATAGTGGAGGCTGTTGCATTAAGATCGATCAAACCTGAACTCTGCATTCAGAAAAATCATCTCAAAGGGTTACTTCTCCCTTGGCCTTCAGCTAAATAAAGGCCACTCCTGCCACCTTATTAGTTATCTTTTTGTTCACCATCATATCATTCTTCTGTGCATGTATAGTCCTAATATTGACTAATTTAATAAAGATAAACCGATTTCCTTACGGTCTCTAAATCTCACTGCATCCCGAAAATGTACCTGTCCATAACATGGCTTGTTTGTACGTTGTATTAATGCAGTTTATAATTGTAGACCTGAAGAGAATTTATTTAAAAAAGTATTCTTCGTTCAGACCTGCTGCTTTTTTATAATAGATGAACAATAAATATACATTTATTCAATGTATTTCTGTTTCATGTGGCTAATATAAAAGACAGCAAAGTTTTGTGTCCGGTTCGATTTCAAAACGTATGAACTCTCTCTCTTTGCTGCTTCATTCACTCAAACATATCACCATCTTGAAACCGAAAGAAGTGGTTTTCATGTCTCGCATCTCTCTTGTTCAAATAAGTTTATCGACTAAACTTTAAATATAACTTACTGTCAGTTATTTCTAAACGCATTCATACCGCTTTGATTCTACACTTTACGTAATTGGACTCATGAAACGCAGTGTCAACAGATTTTGGTTTAACTAGACACCTTGTAACAAAGAAGAACAAAATATTCAAGTCACACTCATATGTATACAAATTGGTATTATGCATTTAACAGCTGAAAACGTCAGAGAATAATGTCATTGTGTGGACAAACTACGACATGCCACACATACAATGTTGGCTGAAGTAGGTCCAGGCTGGAAAAAGGGCCGTAGTGGCCAGACTAAAACATGGCACCAACGTGTGAAGTCTCTGACTGTTAGTTTGAGCCATGTGAGGCGATTCAGACTAGGTGGTTTGTGTCCGCGGGACAAGAGGAACCAGTAGTTGGAGAGTCTAGGTGATATGACTCAGAACCGATTTCAGTGGCACAAATGTATACACACTTTATCCTCATCTTAACGATGCTATACCGAATCTCACCACTTTCTCATCCTCCGTTTCTCTCTTTTCGTACTTTATATTTCTTCTGGCTGCATTCTCTTATCTTCACCTTGAGCCTCACTGCCTTTTTACTTGATGTAGTGATATGAGCTGTGGCAACTCAGACCGTCACGCAGTAATGCCTAGTCCTATGTTGATCTGGATGGATAGATGGATGACACACCAGTGAATACATGAACTAAAAGTAGTAAATGATCTTTTCAAAACATAACAAACGTTGTATTTCTATTATTTAGTTTATTTGCTTCTGTGGTATCTCGACTATTTACTGTTACTTGACTGCTGTTGACTACTGTGCCATTTTTAATTTGCCATCAAGTACTTTAACATTTCACTATGGACATGAAATATAAGGATAAAGCAAGCATTTAGGAATTTCATTTACAATAACAATTAGTTCTCTTCACATTACTATGAACAATAATAAACTACGAAGAAGTAATAAAAAAAATTGAGAAGAATCATTACTCGATTTGTATCTGTCTATCCTATATGAAGTATCCATACTTGTTTGCTTTATAGTGAGATGTTATCAACTTCATCGTTGAAGTTCTCCTCGCTAAACTTCATTGCTAGGACTCAAAATATCACGGATGCAATCTGCATGTAGGACAATCTTGATATAGTGAAGTAATTTTTAGGTCACTTATCAATGAAACACAATATAAAAAAAACGCTAAAACATGCCTATGACTTGTGTTAGATGTCAAAACTATTTTACCGAAAATAGATAACTAATTCTATGGGGTTGTGTTTTGTGATAATATAAGAAATTAAATCACACTTGATGTTTCTGGCTACATTATTCATTTTTATTCATTTTGATACTGTCTTGTAAATCAATTTACGTTTATTGATAACAATGAAGTTGAAATATGTTTTGAAAAGATTAAATAATCTTGAAATGATGAAAATGACTTATGCTAAGGCTGAGGATGATGAAGGTTTAGAGCTATCGTGGATATTTCATCAGGTTTGCTGACATCTTCAGCACTTTCAGAAGTTCCCGACCGATTGCTGATACCTTGACGTGGTAGTCGGGCTTGCATATCAAAATGATCCAACAAGCTATGCTGGTGAAACGCTTGTTCCCTCGAGGTCGTACCATACAGAAAGGTCTGTTAGGTAGTGGTTAGACAAAAGCAGTTACCGTTGTGGTGTAAACTGCTACACTGTGATGGGGTAAGAGGGCAAAGTCATACTGCTGCTAGCTGGATGATGATCATGACACTCAGAAGTTACACGAATGTTTAAATAGTGTTGACCTTCGGAGTTGTTTACTTTTAAGTTGCGGAAAAGTACTATATCATACTTTAATCCTGTCGAATTTAAATCTCTTTCAGTCACATTACTGGATAATCTTTACTGAAGTGAAACTGTGCTGTCTGTTACTGTCACACTGTGTGTGTTTACTTTTTACTGGCGGTGTCACTGACTAACCTGTTTAAGAGCAGAAATATCCTTCACCTTATCAACGAACCTGTCGAAGCTTTCGAAAAATAATTTAATAAAAAGATCATATGTTCACAACTACACACTGAAATTCTGCCAACTTAAGTTTTTGCATACACTGTACATGAACATCGCCACATTCCGCATTCGAATCCTTCGACAATTTTGTACAAAGTAGGTCCAGAATAGAGAAAATGCACGACATCATTTCACGAACACTCATCACTTGTATATAGACTAGAATTACAGTGGATACTGAAAGAAAACTACACATAGCACATGTTAAACTATTGTTTAGGTGCACATTATGTAAGGCAAAGTTGGAAAATTCAGAGGATTTAGGAATGCGATCTACTGTTAGTTCTGAGATGATGGCAAATACTTGATTGACCGTCGAGTGGAATGGAAAATAGTTGAATAAAGTGGAAGACAGACGTTCCAACTGGTGATCACAGATGCACATAATTGGATCCGGAAATACAAGCTTACGGTCAAGAATCAAAAGAGAAAACTAGAAAGCTTACTTACGACACAACACATGACAACGCTAACAATAGCAATTTAAAAAATCGAGTAGACGCTACAAGGAACAATGGAGGAAGATATTCAAGAAAAAGGCGCTGAAAATTCCAGAAGCACCTTCAACAGAGGAAACAAACGACTGTATTGCCAACTTATAGGAAAAGCCACCCACAAAAGTCGGAGAAATTCTTCAGAAAGGATTGATTTACACTACAATAGATGCCGCAAAACTAGAATTCTTCGCTGCATAAGAATAGTCGTTGAAAATATCAAAACAAAATGAGGATACTCAACAAAAAATATGCCAAGCAATTCCACCACTGACTAAAGAGAAGAGATACTATGTTGGAATGACCACTCAGAAACAAAACATTGAGAACACGGAAAAATGGGAAAGACATCGTCATCCTCCCAGCTGACTAATGACGCACCACTGTAGCCATGGATAGAAAAGACTACATCAGAAAGGTAGAGAGTTCACACAACGATGAAAACGTGCATCAGCCACTTGAAACTAACCCTATCCAAAAGTTTGACAACCAGATCAACAAAAGCTTGAATAAACTCTTCAAGGCAGAAGAAACAACAGTGCAAGATAAATGGCTAATGAAGCCGAATGGAACTCTCCTTCCTCGGTTTTACAGCAGATTTCTACGACCAGTAGTCTCACTTACGGGAACCTCAAAATGTAACATATCCAGAGAACTTTTGGGGAACCTGAAATACCTTGTCAATCACGTGGACATCCCATCAAACCACCAAAAGGATTCCTAGGAGGGATCAGAGGAATAAATATGGAAGATGAAAAATTAGTGATATCCTTCAACGTCACAGCGTTATACATTAATCGAACCACAGCTGGCCAAGGAGGCTATGTCACTCTCCCCTGCTGACAACACAAGTCTTTCAGAAAGCACAAACCCCAACGTTGAAGTCTGATGAAACTCACTGGTCTTTGCCTGACACTATACTTCCGTTTTAACGGAAAAACATGCAAAGAGACGGGAGGAGCTTCACTAGGACCACCAATTCCCGAACTATTTGCAAAAGCAGCTATCCAGGATATGGGGATCATCATTTTACCTGTGACTGAACCAAAAATTTGGATCTGCTTTGTGGACGATACTCTTATCATCATTAAGAAGTATGACATAGAAAGCATTGACAATCTGATCAACAACATTTTCAGCGACATCAAATCCACAATGGAAACGAAATCGAACAACCAACTGCCATTCCTGGATGTTTTAGTCAGTAGGACAAGTACCGAAAAATGGAAACTCAAGTGTCCAGGACGTCAATGCACTTTGAATAAATCCTCAACGACAACAGTAACAACCCAATAACTCACAAAGTTAATTGTGCATAGACTGTTTTCAAAAGAGAAAGAACATACTGTAGTACCTCAACTTCACGGAGAAATGAGCAAAATTATGTTATATGCATCCTAAAGAAAAACGGTTACTCAAAGGAACTCAATCAAAAGATGCTTGTCCCGTCCATCCTCAGCTACAAAGTCATTCACAGAAATCAGCAAATGCTTCATCCTACTGTACATAAAGAATATATCAAAGATCACAATAAGATTACTTAGACCACTAGGAATTGGTATGGCTCGTAAACTAACAAATTCCCTTGAGACCAGACCCAGACCCAAGAACCCAACAGTCATAGACGACAAACCAAATATCACTTACAAAATCAACTGCCATAACTGCGACCAACACTACATTGAACAAAGTGGTCGCCCTCTTCACCTTCTTTTACATGAACACCAATTGGCTACTAGACGTCACCACATTTAGTCGCTCATTTTAATCTACGCGGATAAATAACTATGGACATGAATTCTTTGTTGCCAGTATAGAAATCTAGGACAAAGGAAACACAAAAGATATCAGAGGATTCTTAGAAGCTTGGCATTCAGGTCAGTCAGTAATTAGTAGATGTATAGACATAAGCCCAATCTATCAACCAATAAGGAAAACGATAAACAACAAAAAGGTCAGAAGTTGAGCAGAGGAACAGGCAACAGGAAACTCTATACAATCAGTGACACAATCATATGAAACAAACAATCACAAATCAGTTTTTCAAAGCAAAAGATATTGCTAGTTCACTTCATACTGAAGTTAATGCTGCTGATGTCGTCTAGAAAGACGATGAAAGTTCCATGGTCAAACAACCCAGCTCAGAAAACTCAATACAACCATAACCATCCACCTGAGCTACAAATATTCATCACATTCTCACATTCAAAGCTTTTTGTGAAGGCCGAAAAAGATAAGTGCTTATCAAAATCACTGTAAGTTTTGAGATAACGAAGAATACATGTAGCAGAGGGGGAGGATTTTATGAATTTTGCTCATATAATAGATCGTTCAAGAACTGTACAGACAGAGTACACCATATGAGAAAAAGAACCAATAATACCCAGCTTACAGATTACGTAACATACAAAGGATTGACGTCGATAGGATTGAGGTCAACCGAGTGAGTTGAAATCAAGAAAGGAGTGACATCAGTAGTAATGTAGTCAAAATGCAACAAAATCAAATTACATTCACCACTGAAATGACAGAATTTTGTGATATTTTAAACAATAATGAGAAGTGTTATTGCTTGTATGACACCGACGTTGATTAAACCGAGTTGATCAGTCTCTGTTGGCATATGAGCTCCTGTGAGGATGCCTCGGTATTGCCTGTATTTTAATTATGTATAGTAATGATGGGCGGGAGCCCATATGCCAACAGAGACTGATCAATTTGGCCAAATCAACGTCGGTGTCATACAAGTAATAACACTACAACTATACCTGTCGCACAAGAAGTGGCTGTCGTGGCTCGGTGGTGTAGTGGATAACGCTCTGGTGTTTCGAGTGATCACTCAAGAGTCAGAATCCCGGTGGGAATAACATCACTCAGTGGAGGGCAGGTACATCCAGCTGACTGATGGGTCCCGAATAGGGGGAAATACGCATCATGGATTCCACTGCTAGCCACAGCCCATCAGTAGTAGTGAGAAGAAGATTGGTTATTTGGTTACTAAGTTAGATGACGTAATGTGGTGAAAGACATCGGCGAAAGTAAAAAGAAATCAGAGTTGTAGGAATGGAGGATTGTAATGTGTGAGAAGATGTGAATGAGAAGATTTTTGATGGTAAAAATGTTCTTATAGGTCAGGTCCATTACAACTCAAGTGACTAGACAAATTTCTTTTGAGTTCAGGTCTCAAATATTAATTGCCATAGTTTTCTCAATTTGAAGAAGTTTTAGGCACACAATTTTCCCGGGACTTTCACAAGCTCTGTAGATGACGCTGATTTCGTTCCTGCATAAACCAAGTGATTATAATCTAAAATAGACTCGTGGAGTGTTTTTTTATTTTCTTTCGTGAAAGCAGGGTGCTATATGCTCGGAAATACGTTTGAAAGGCGAAAGCTGAGTGCGGTCAATATATCTTACTCTACAGAAGTAGGTGAATTGATGAGCACACACTGAGGTGGCCAAGAGTGCTACCTTATCTTCTAAGCATAATAGAAGCATTAAGTAAGTAAATGAAGTTATTTTGAGTCCGGCAGCATAGAAAGTCTTTCTCAATAAGCATGTCAGACAGTTTCTTAATATATCTGCTAGTGTCTCCACTGAGCCGTAAGCTCATGAAAAGAGGCTTGTTAGAAGCCTTAAAAGTGGTATGATTATTCGCTTTCAGTTTCACAGTTGTAGCTATGAAGACGTCAGGATAATGGTTTTCCGTCAAAATATTTTTGAAAAAAGTATGTGAATTAAACCATGAAGTTATGCAAATAAATCTGTAGAATGTAATAGTGAAGCACTGTTTAACCAACAAGGTCAAAGTAGAACATGACAAATTATTATGCCACTTCTGGTGGTCAAAATCTTTTCCTTTTACAGTACAAGGAAGATAAGTTAGCAAGATTATTAAAATAATAAACAGAAAACACAAATACCAAAAGTAAAAAGGTGTAAGGCAATTAAGTGTCAGTGATTGAAATTGACGTAAGAATGGAATATATCTGCGCAAACACAACAGACTATACAGAACATCAGGCAAGGTCTATGACCCCTGTCTACAAGGAAATAAATACAATGCTTGAATGAACAGTGAAACAATTCACGGATTAATGTGACAGCCATATCAACCATACCCTTAGTGTAATCAAAATCGCAGTGAATAAAAGTCTGTTCGTAGCAGATTTATCACATTTGAAAAACACGATTTACTTTATCAACTGTAGGTATAGTCTGAGACATTCAAGCTGCATAATGTTTAGTCATTGAACTTGGAGAGGCTTCCTTGCAAAAACGATGTATACGATTTGCTTAACGCTGAAAATCTAATAATATGATCATATTTACTGCTGCTATTCAACGGTAAGTTATTATGAACACCATTTCTTAAATTTATTTCACTAATATAGTTCTATCAGATAATAAATCTAATCAGAGATAAGTATTTTAAATGTAGTAGTAGACAGGCTTGAATATTCACTGATGAATACACTTTAAAGTACCTTGTTGCCGTTTTGGATTCATAATGTAAACGGTATTTCCCTCAGATCCAGTCATCATCTGCATAAATGTAAGTCAATCAACCAAGGTATGATCTACAACACGTGAATTAACAATAGATCAATCGCTTTCAGCATGAAATGAAAAAAATCTGGTTGAGCACTTAGTGTGATGAAAAAATGAACAAAAGCTGAGTAAAATGGTCACTGGTTTAAGTGATATTTAGGCATACTTAGTGAACGCGTTTCATATTTCAAGGGATGAGATGGTGACTCAAAAATTCCTGACAAGAATCATAATGTCAATCAGGTTATCTTTAAGCATTGAACATCACTCCTGTGTATCCAAATCTCACCTTTTTCTCATATACACAATAATAATCTTAAATGTCATAAGATATTCACAGATTTTCTAGATTGAGCTATCACGCAAATCCATTATGTGAAAGTAGGTAGGAGTCGATTGAATCACTGTAAGTGAAGCATATTTCAAAAACCTATGACCTACTAATTAAAACTTGAATCCATAAAATCGTTGGACGACAGTTGTACAGAAGATTTTCGACACGTTTATACTAAAGAAGTACTGATTGTTTATAAACAAAAGCCAGGGTTTATAATTATCTGCCCAAAGAACAGAAAACAGTCCTATCATCAAAAAAATTGTATTTTCATAGATTTAGTCCTGCTGATGGATTTGGACCACGCAATGAGAACAGTATTTGCAAAATAACAGGACGACGTCATTTTATTCTACAGAATTTTCATCAGCTGTTTACAACCTAAGTAAACAGACAATCAATATGCATACAAATGTAAACATACTTGTGAAGTCAGTTTAAAATGTTGAAGCGAGAGAGTGCAGACAGACATAATCAACGCAGAACCTCGTACACAAGTGCATTGGTTCAACTTGCCACAATTCACAGTAGTACACAAAGAACATGTAGATAGGAAAAGATTAATATCAAGGTAGTTAAAGTTGTCTGACTGGAAAAGGGGAGAATCACTGGCAAAATACAATCGGTGCACTTGATACGGTAGTTGACAAACTTTCTCAGATAGCATCATTCATGATAAATCACCAATAAACAATCAGACAATTAGGTTATAGAAGTGATTAACACATTTACAGTTGAATGGCCATCATTTCCCAATAGTATGGCGTATAGCAATAGTTAATGACTGAAGAGAGAACTTATAGAACTAGCCATACGATAGAATAACTATTCTGGAGAAGCATCTTTGATACATTACATATAATCCATTGAAATATAGTCAGTTTCCTTTTCTCCGACTTAGCATCATTACAGAATTTCAATAGGGCTAAGGAAAGCGCATAAACGAGAAAGTGGATTTAATTAGTGTTCACGAGTTTGATTTCACTGCACAAGAAATACGAAAAAGCCCTAATTTTTATGTACATCGATTGCGTATTCACTTTGCCTTACCACCAAATGATCATCTCAGTTCTACACGAGCATTACTCACATGAAATCCTTTGCTGCAGTTTTCTTTTTCAATCCGAGAGAAAATACTCTTCTTTAAAACGCTTTCCGCCCTTGACATCTTCAAATTCTGTTAAGCATATTTGGTTTTATCACTTCTAAATCCTATTCAGACCTCTTGATGAAAAGAGATATGTGGCGGTCCTTGAACACCAAACCTCCGGCTGATCAATCTAGGTGTCATTGTAGCACATAGATTTTGTCTTCCCTCATAGTTTTCTTCTAGGACTCTGTATGTCTCCGGACATCACAACAGATAAGAACATTAAACTTAGTATTCCTGGTAACAGAATGACATGTAAATGGCGTTAGTCAATCAATCACATGCTCTTCTTACTGGTCAGTGATTCTAAACTAAATGTGACACTACTACAAGATCAAGAATCGGAATAGTTCAATGTAAGGACTAATCATCAAACAACAAACAAACAAACGATTTTAGGACATTATGATTTCAACTAGACTTTTTCCAATCGAGTATTTACTGGCGATACACAGAACTGCGTTCCGGCATTCAAGCTTCAGAAATTATTAGCGTTGGTGAATGTGTGAACCAATGAAAATAAGGAATCTCCTGGACACCTATGGAACACTGAGAGATGTAGAGTGCAAAGGGATTTGGCAGCTTTATGAGGAATTAAAGAATCGGAAAATGGTCACATAAAGCTGGACTTTAAAAGAACTTCAGCACTTTACTTTGCGGTGTCACTATGGGGTAGCTAAAAAGGGTTATGGTGGAACACTCAGCGACTTATCTGGAATCCTATTCAAGACATCCAATACAATAAGACATAACCTCTTAACAAGTCTTTCGCTACTAAGTTACGATGCACCGTCAGATAACAGACTGTTAAATATGTTATTTGTTTCACAATGTAGTGTTATTGTAGCATGACTGCATGCACACTGTTATTAGCCAGATTCGATATCAAACTCATCTAAATGTCCAGGTGTATGTGCTCGTGAAGCTTGTTAAGACGACTGCTAGGTTAAAACTTGAACAATGTTATATGATTACTCATCCTTAATGGTCGCAGATTAACTACAGGTCTACTTCGAATTTGCTGTTTTATTGCTTAGTTAGTTATTAGTGTCTCCATACTCGATACTGAGTTCATCTACGGGTAACAGGCTGACAGAGGTACCATCAACTTTCATCACACTTGTTCGGCTTACAATGAGATGAGAAAATTATGCAATCCCACTTAATGTTACCTTTGATTCGAAACAACAAGTGCTATGTCATCATCTGGACATAAAAGGGAGATGCAACAACAATTTTGACACTTAATTTGACACAATAGTTCTATCTACCTAATAGGTGGAACTAAAACTACGCATGATAGCATTCAAGTATAGACAGACGAAGCCAACGTAGAACCTTGCACACAAGTACATCGGTTTAAGCTGCTATACTTCACAATAGAACACAAAGCAAAAATAGATGTCAAAGTACGGGGTGAGAAGGAATTTAAAATCAGTGTTAGTCAAAACATTTGTAGTGCACCTTCCTGGCACCAAAATATAACTAGGGCTAAAATAAATAGTTTAAATTAAATTAACTAAATAAATCTCTAGCTTGCCTCCGGATGCTTAGGGTGTTTTAAGTTTTGTTTTAACGAGCATGCATCCGAGCAGGCTTGGACGCCATTTTTGCGCTCCATTGTGCTGATCACCACGCACGTACTCCGAGTCCCTAGTTCAGCCTTACAAGCCAGATAAGTTGATTAAACTTTTCCCTCATTCATTATTATAACATTTACCTTAAATACATAGCTCCTTTAAATACATTGCGTATCAGTTCTTTTGATTTGTGTTTTGTTACCAGTACTTACACGTTAGGTAAAGTACTGGTTAAGCAGGTACTAGAGCACATCAAATTAAGTAGGGTTGATCAAACGTTACGGAATTGTAACACGCATCCCTAAAAAATTGGTGAGCCCGAGTATCACTTCTTACTTTGTCTAGTACCTTTGTTCTCTTGCGTTGATTTGTCTGGCCTAATTTTGTTTTTGGCACGTCTAGCGTTTTTTTTATATTATTGCACTCCTCATTGGTTATTTTTGCATTGTAATTTTTTTATTATCACTATCGTGCCTCGTTAATTCCCTGATCAATGGCGGATAACGACTCGACTGCGCAGATGGCCGTAACCCTCCAGCTTCCCACCTTCTGGGCCCACAGACCATCTGCATGGTTCTCCCATGTGGAAGCTCAGTTTGCCTTGAGACACATTCAATCACAAGAAACTAAGTCCAACTTAGTCATCGTCAGCTTACCGGAAAATGTGATTGAAGACGTCTCAGATGTGCTAGATGACCCAGCACCGAATCTTTACGATCGCCTCAAAACCGCCCTCATCAAACGTGTTGCACTTACTGACCAGCAGAAAGTGCAAGAACTTTTCAGGGATGTGCATCTGGGTGATCGCAAGCCGACGCAACTGCTTCGTCAGATGAAGCAGCTGATTGCTGACTTCAACATTGATGAAGCATTTCTCAAGCAACTGTGGTTACAGAGGTTACCACAGTCGGTTCAAGGGATCCTCGCACCCTTCCATAAGTGTCCCTTAATAGAGTTGGCGGAAGCGGCTGACAGAGCTGTGGATGCTACGAAACCCAACACTAGTATCTCAGCTGCACTGTCTACTGCCACGGATTCGTTCAAAAACCCTCCCTCGGCTGTTGAGCCAACAAGTTTCGATGTTATAACTCACATCTCAAAATTGTATGAGAGTTGTGCAGCATCAGGAACGAAATGCGGTCTGGTAGTTCTTACAAAGGTCGCACGTCTCGCTCGCGCAACAGGTCTGCCTCCCGTACCGGTAGCAGACGTTCCAAATCGCGACAATCCCAACCCAGGTTGTGCTGGTACCATAAACGTTATGGTGCCAATGCCAAAAGTGCACTCGACCTTGCACCTTCGAGGCTAACCAGGCGGGAAACGTGTGAGCCAGCACGTGACGGCGACTAACGTCGCTGGCGAGCCACTTCCATGTCGCCTCTTCTTCGTCACTGATCGACATTCTGGGATACGCTTCCTAGTTGACACTGGGGCAGAAGCTAGCGTCATCCCACCTACGAAGGAAGAGCGTCTGCGGCCAATGTCTCTGCAACTTCGTGCCGCCAACGGTTCGCCCATCACAACCTATGGTCGGAGATTCCTCGATCTCAACCTTGGATTGCGTCGTCCCTTTCGTTGGGTTTTCATAGTGGCAGATGTGACCACCGGCATTATTGGTATGGATCTCTTGCAGCACTATCAGCTGCTGGTAGATGCTGGCAAGCATAAGTTGATAGATTCTACCACAACACTCTCTGTTTCCGGTATAGTCACAAAGACGCCGCCCCTCAGTCCCGTGTACTGCACGACGGACGCTTCTAGTCCCTACGCGTCTATCATTCAGTCCTTTCCGGATGTCTTTAAGCCAAGTCGTTGTGTCCCTTGTGTGACTTCGAACGTTTCTCATCACATAACGACGACTGGCCCGCCAGTGTTTGCGAAACCACGGCGATTATCCCCGGAGAAACTGCGTGCTGTAAAAGCCGAGTTCGAACACATGCTTGAAATGGGAATAATCAGACCATCCAACAGTCCATGGTCTTCACCCTTGCATGTGGTACCCAAGAACAATGGCATGGACTGGAGGCCTTGTGGTGACTACCGAAGGCTCAACGCTAAAACGATTCCAGATCGTTACCCAGTCCCTCACATTCACGACTTGACTGCATCTTTAAAAGGCTCGGTTATCTTCAGTAAGCTTGACTTGACGCGTGCATATCATCAGATCCCGGTTCATCCTGATGATGTTCCCAAGACAGCCGTCATTACACCGTTTGGTCTTTTTGAGTTCCTCCGTATGCCTTTTGGTCTTCGCAATGCAGCACAAACCTTCCAACGTTTTATTCACGATGTTTTACGTGGACTCGATTTCGCCTATGCCTACCTAGACGATATACTAATCGCTAGTCCAGACGAAGACACCCATTTTAACCACTTGAAACAGGTTTTCGCCAGACTGTCAGAGCATTCGATGACAGTCAACCTGGCCAAATGCCAATTGGCGTTCGTTCACTAAAATTTTTGGGACACGTTATCGACGAGCAAGGCATTCGCCCACTACCTGAAAAGGTACAGGCGATCCAAGACTTCCCAGTCCCAGCGTCACTTAAAGCTCTGCGTGTGTTTCTGGGTATGGTGAGCTATTATCGTCGCTTCGTTCCCCAATGTGCACACATTTTGACTGCACTGACCGACCTGCTGAAAAGTAAATGTAAAACTTTCAGCTTGACTCCGGAGGCACTAGAAGCATTTCGCAAGATCAAAACCGCAATAGCAGACGCCACGATGCTGGTGCATCAAGACGTAAACCTACCTCTTAGCATTGCGGTTGACGCCTCTAACACGGCCATTGGAGCTGTGTTGCAACAACTTTCGGATCACACTTGGATCCCAGTTGCATTCTTCTCCGGAAGTTATCCACCTGCGAAATGCGGTACAGCACTTTCGGCAGGGAACTGCTCGCCATATATGCCTCAGTGAAACATTTTCGTCATTTTGTGGAAGGTCGTGACTTCATCATCTTTACCGACCATAAACCTCTGACGTATGCCTTACACACCACTACTGACAGATATTCACCGCGTGAATTACGTCACCTAGATTATATTTCGCAATTCACGTCGGACATCCGTCATATTTCTGGTGTGAATAACCCTGTCGCGGACGCACTGTCTCGCGTTTGCACCACTACTTTGCCTCGAGCAGTCGACTTACGGAAGATTGCCGAACTTCAGGATTCAGACGAGGAGATTGGAAAACTTCAACACTCATCCTCTCTGAAGATACAGCGTTACCGCTCCTGAACAGTGAAGTGTCAATATTGTGCGACACCTCCACAGGCACACCCAGACCCTTGCCGCCGGACTCCCAACAGACTCGTTTAGTCGCGCGTATCCTGAACCTTCTAAAAGAGCCACGTCTAGTAACACTGATCCAGTAACCTCTACACGTGCTGGGAGGCGTGTACATTGGCCCAAGCGATACGCCGAGTTCGTTAATTAGCCCCAGAGCAACTTCACACTTGGTGAATTCGGAGTTTCAACTACTTTGTCGTGGCATACACTTTCAATGCGTTTTCATACCTAAAGTTTTCAAAAGTCATGTTTACTACTTTGCAAACAGTTTTTTTTTCAAAAAAAAAAACCAAAAATACAATTTAAATTCCGAAAACTTTTTTTTGGTTGGTTATTATTTTTTTTGTGTACTCCTCCCACTTCGAATTGTTTGGTTTTCCTTTTCTTAGCACTCTAATGTCCCATTTCTTTCTTCTTGCAGAACCTAGAAAATGCGTTGAAAATTGGATACAATTGGCCGCTGACGATGCTACTTGGATCGTTCTTCGGTTCTCTTTGTACCAATTTCCCCCTGTACACTCCCCGGTAGATTAAGAAGCAATAGGGAAAAGTAGACGGAGGCTTTGGGTCACCTTCCACCACTGCGAGAAGGGTTGCGTCTAGACGCAAAGATATCTTACCTCGTAGGTGTGCATAGTTGCACTAGCTTCGGAGACCCACACGTCACCTACTCCATCACCAATATGGAAAGGTGTTGCGTGTCCGCCTCGCAGTCGCCTCCTAGGATCGAAGGTTGCCGGTATCCCAACAACCTTCTAGGAGGGGGATAACCTGTAGTGCACCTTCCTGGCACCAAAATATAACTAGGGCTAAAATAAATAGTTTAAATTAAATTAACTAAATAAATCTCTAGCTTGCCTCCGGATGCTTAGGGTGTTTTAAGTTTTGTTTTAACGAGCATGCATCCGAGCAGGCTTGGACGCCATTTTTGCGCTCCATTGTGCTGATCACCACGCACGTACTCCGAGTCCCTAGTTCAGCCTTACAAGCCAGATAAGTTGATTAAACTTTTCCCTCATTCATTATTATAACATTTACCTTAAATACATAGCTCCTTTAAATACATTGCGTATCAGTTCTTTTGATTTGTGTTTTGTTATCAGTACTTACACGTTAGGTAAAGTACTGGTTAAGCAGGTACTAGAGCACATCAAATTAAGTAGGGTTGATCAAACGTTACGGAATTGTAACACCACATCCCTACACATTCAAGATTTATAATACAGGAAAAAATGAATACATCTGTGCCATGGTAACTGATTTTCAGCTATTTCACCAATAGTCAACGACTGACTGATTCCTGTCAACGCATTTCACTTCTTCACTCCCTATCCTTAAACTAGGTGTAGCTGCAAACCAGTCCTAAAGCATCATTTTACATTTGACAGGTGGGAAATGCATGCCAAATATACTCACATTTCTGCTCAACAGTCAGAAGACGCAGCATTTTGTTCCATTCAAGTACTCATGGCTTTTACGAATATGTTTTTCAAGCATACTGTACAATTAGCACTATAGGGTAGTAGTAAACGTTCTTACAGCAATCTGAGTAAAAAGAATCCATTCAAACGATTTTTGCATCAACTATGTACTGTTTTAAGAATGTAACATTTTTAATGACTAAACTTCAAGCTGCCAAATAAGGTAGTCTTTTGTTTCTTCTGGAATGATTTAATTAGTCATCTTAGGACTGTCTTACTGCTCTATAACAACGGATGACTTTATAATTTTACATTTAAGTTGTTCAATTGAACAACGGATGACTTTACCCAAAATACAAATACTGTGTACGCTGAATTCTCCAGTTTCATATAGACATGAATCCCCCCCCCCCAAAAAAGCTGCTTATTAAAATGTAACTAAAGCTATTACGCTAGTAAACTAAGTGGATAATCTTTGGAAATCGTAGGCTCATCATCCTACATACTGTTAAATATTATTGGTAGGTACGTCACTGAATTCGTAGGTTAACTCATAGACATTGAGGTTTCGCTATTGGTATTTAGTGCATACCAATGGGTTACAGATTCAAACACCATCCCACCTACCAAGATTTTGGGGAAAGGATGGTATGACTAACCCCCGTACAATATGGCGTGGTTCCTCGCCTACTGCACGAACATGCACATGGTTGCTGAGAGCATTCCGATTCGACCTAGTAGAAATAATAATCCATGGGTGAGGAAAATGTAACTACCACTTCTAACTTCAGCTGACGAATATGTCTGTTAAACTTTATAGTCTTTAAGTAAGGATAGTAAATATTTCTTTTCATTTCAATCAACAAAAGTTTCCAAATTCTATCGCGATTCTTGTAATGAATCCTCATCTACAGTTTCCAGTGCGTTAGTTATTCAATATTGCATTTGTCTCTCAGTACATGACTTTGTTGTTATCAGTCGGTACAATTACTATCCAACATTTGATTAGTCTGAGGTATTTAATAGCTATCAAAACGTGTGATATACATGAGAGTTGTAAAGAATTCAGCTAGATAGTCCGTTAGTAGTCTTATATGAAATTACATGAATGGTTATTAATTGTAATGTGACTTATTTGAAATCATAGGCGTGAAAGAGAACAAAATAATAAAGATGTTGGTATTGACTACAGTGCAGAGAACTGCTTTTCACTACAATAAAATTAGTTCACAAATGTCAAGTATATTATATTCAAGGTGAGAAAATCCTCACAAAGCAGCAGTAATAGTAAAGAAATGCATTTTTCCATTGATAATTTCATTGCTTACTTGCAGTAGAACCACCACAATGGTGGTTTATGCATAAATATCAATCAGCATCCAGACAGTTAAAATCAAAGTGGAACAACCATTCAAATATTGCCTTCAGTTAGTAAGCTGAACATAAGTCCATGGTTATCAGCATGAGTTGTTTAACGTCAGTAGGAATCAAAATGGAGCCTGACACTACTGCGTAATAGTTTCAGTTGCCACATTTCATATCAGCGAATTCCGTGAAAAAGCACCAATATGAAAGACAGAAACAAGTAGTTAAAACTGGTATAATATAATAAAAGGCGAACGAGAACGGATGACGGTATGACGCTCAACCCTCCCATTCCACAGTGTTGGACGAGATACAAAGCAGATCAGTACTAGAGTAACAATTTGCATTTTGATGTTAAGAAACGCATCCCAAACATTCCCAACTTCCCACTCAAGGTGTCCAGAATACGGCATGTTATCAGCATTTTCACCTAACAGGAATATAATCTGCATACGTTTTTACTGAGGAGTTTCCTGAGACAAGTTCAATGCGGTAAAGTCAGATGAGGAGAGGAAGACCTCTGTAAGCACGTCTATAATAAGGTGAAGGAATGGTGAGGTAACCTTCCAGATGGATAACACTTCATGCCATATCATATAATAACACACATACACACCGGTATCCGAACACTGCCTTTAACGGGGTGGTGCACTTACCCCGCACCCCTCACTACAAGACATACTAACCTTAGACTTTTCGACAGATAGAGTCGAATAACGCATTAGATAAAGAAGTATAGCTATTGTCAGGAATCCGTTAGTTTACCTATTTCCCAGGATCTGGAGAACAGTGAGAATTTGGCTAGTACATTTGACACCAAGCTTGAGTACGAACACGAAATGACTTGACAACCTCGTCAGGGAATAGACAATCCATAGACTAGCAAAATCAGGAGGGATATAGGTATCCAAGATGAAGCTCCAAGACTGGTCTTCAACCAATCCCAGTTTAGGGATGGGAAGTGAAGTGGCGGAATGCGTCAAACACTTCACTTACATCAGGCGCTGCACTAGCTGGGAACAATGTGATCGCTGACAAAATCTCATTTCGGATAAAGAAAGCCCGTTCGCTATTTTCCAACCTGCGTCATCTGTGGCGCCGACTAGAAAGATATCTGACTATTTATCCAAGGACGAGCACACTGCGCTGCAGTCCGTTCCACCTTGTTGTACGGCTGAGACATGACCGTCGGTAATAGAACACACAAAGAGACTGACAGGTTGGGGTCCCTGAGTTGAAAGGAATCAGTGGTCGAGAACCCCAAATGACGTGGCTGAAAATGGGTCACAGTGGCGAAGATATATTCACTCTTCGTCGCCTTCTAAAGCTTGAATATTTGGATTAGCTTTCATTTTTAAATTGCATATTCTCTCACACAACTTTGTCTAACTTTATATCACTCCTTTTCTACCCAGCTAATCTTTGGTACCACTGTGAGGTGTGGCAACTTTAGCCCATTCCCTTGTGTGGAAGACTCTAAGTTGATTTTATCTACCTGTTCCTTAGCTAAAATGTAAATAGTGGGTAAAATAAGTTGGATGCGACAGATCTGTTAGGGATCTCGCTGAAGAAACTCTCTGGAACGTCTCTTTTAATTCCTCAGTCTACCTGTCTTCTAAAGCTTCAATATCCGCGTTTGATTATATCGTTGTTGGATCCCCTGGATGTGCATGCGAGGGTTGAATGAATCTTTGAGACACCTCACTGTAGATCAAATGCTCTATGAGTACAACCTACACATGAGCCGCCACAGAAACATTTCGAATTCCACTCATTTTCCCTACAGCCGCTGAAGCGCTCACTTACGACACAACTTCTGGATAGATACGTTATCTTTCATCTCCCTCGATATGCTGGTGTGTCAAGCTAGACCGTTACGCAGAAACTCTAGGTCCCATTTCGGTATTGATCTATCCAAACATACTTCTGTGAACCTCTAAACTTAACATCATTAAAACAAGTTTATTAACACACCCAGGTCAAGAGTAAAACCCGTCACTTACTTGCTATCGAATTCAAGTTTGATTTCATCTTTCACCAATAAACACATAAGTGCACTGCTGAACCGAGCGGTAAACAAACTACCTCTATGTTTTGCAATCTCAAGCTCTAATGAGTATCATGTTAAATCTGAATAAGCTTGATCTGAAGTGATAAAAACATTCAACCTTTTGTAAAAATATGTGAATCAATACGATCAATCACAAGACAGGAAGTGATGTTGTTTTTCAGTCATGGGACTAATTGATCCCATTGAAAATCCTGATCCTTCCATCCATCCAGATCAACCTAGGACCAGGCATTACTGCGTAACGGTCTCAGTTGCCGCACCTCGTATCAGTACATTAAGTAGAAAGGCAGTGAGGCGCAAGATGAAGATAAGAGAATGCAGTCAGAAGAAATATAAAGTACAAAAAGAGAGAAACGAAGAATGAGAAAGTGGTGAGATTTGATATAGTGTCGTTAAGATGAGGACAATGTGTGTATACATTTGCGCCACTGACATCTGTTCTGAGCCATATCACCTAGTCTCTAACCCCTGGTTCCCATTGTCCATGGACCCCAACCACTTAGTCTGCATCACCCCACATGGCTCAAACCAACAGTAAAACACTTCATACATTGGTACCATGTTTTAGTCTGGCCACCTCGGGCCTTTTCCCAGCCTGGACCTACTTCAGCCAACATTGTGTGACGAGGCGATCGGCGACTAGGCATACGTAACACGTGTCACAACCATCTCAGTCGATAAAGGTTCACAACCATGTCAACTGATTTACCTCTTCTCCCTAAAATTCAACCCTGACTTCATCGTTACTCACGTGGTGACACCACGGAATACGGCGGCCTATACCACGAAAGCAACAGTGGTTAAACACCTGAGGCCAGACTTCTCATGTCTTCTACCTTCAATGGCCATGTTTCACAGCCATACAGTAGAGTAGACCGGACTGCTGCGGAGTATACGCGACCCTTAGTAGACAATCAGATATCACGGCAGCCCCATAGCTGGCCTAAGTTGGCAAAAGCCATTCGAGCCTTTTGTATCCGTCCACAGATTTCACCGGCCACTGAGCCATCAGGGTTGATCCTACTTCCCAGGTAAGTGAAGTGGTCAACACACTCAACCAATTCACTCTCTACTGTTAGCCGTGGCACCGTTGGAGACCAATCCTGGAACAGCAATTTGCATTTGGGTGGTGAGAAACGCGTCCCAAGCATTATCAAATTGCCATCCAGTGTTCGGAAGACTGCATCTTGTCAGCGTCTTCACCTAACAGGACTATGTCATCTGCATGTCATAGGTCTACCAAAAATTCTCCTGTGGTTAGATCAACGTCTGTGTAATCACGCGACGAGAGGGAAACCTCCATAAGAATATCTATGATAAATATGAATAACAATGGAGTAGGCACCCTTGACGGACACCACTCGATAAGTGCAGCTCACCTTAGGCTCTAACACGTCCGCAAGTGTTCGACTAGAGAGCCTTCAATAAGGTGATATACTTACTCGGTACGCTTTCAGTGAGAGACATTGTCATAAGACTTCTCGGTCAACGGAGTCAAATGCCGCCTTCAGGTCGAGAAATACAGGCAGTGTCGGTGTTCCAAAACCTGGCGCAGTGTAAATACTTGGTCGATACATTCGCGGCCAGGTCTAAAGCCTGCCTGGTTTTCTCCGGCTTGTTGTACTCGAGCTCCACTCAGACGTCGGAGAATTATAGAACCTAGGATCTTGGACACTATGTTCGCAGGATGACTCTTCTGTGGTTATCACAAGAGGTCTTCTCGCCTTTTTTGAAGACTGGGATAATCAGTGACTTAGACCAGAGAGGATCGTATTTGATTCCCACATACTAGCTAACACTTTCGTTAGCACCTTATCATCATTCTTTTATACCTCAGCAAGTAGTTAGTCTAGTCCTGCCACCCTTCCTCGTTTCAAGTTACCTACTGCTTTCTTAACTTTTCCTAGTGTTGGGAGGCCTATCTCTATGTCCCATTCAGGACTCGACCGGATAGCGGGCAACTCAATGGTGGCTGGAGGCCAGTTAAACTGCTCCTCGAAGTGTTCTTTCCTTCGTTCCAGTCGTCTCACCTGCGAGTGAATCGCAGATCCGTCCTTCTCCGCTATAGCCTCACTAACTGTTGTTGACCTTTTCCCATTCAGTTTCCTTAATACGTCTAAATAACTGTCTACTGTTACCGATCGCCGCCGTCTTTTCCAACTCTTTAGCCTTCGCTGCCCATCACTGTTCGCATTCATTGCGTAGACTTTTTCTCAGTCTACTTTTAAGCTGTGCCCGTTCTTCATTGTACTCGGGACCGGCAGTGATGCGTTCACGTACATCCATTATTTCGGAAGAAGGTGCTGATATCCACTGGCTCTTTTTAGCCACTCTTTCGGAGTCAGCTACGGTCTTCAGCGCTGCTCTTACGGCAGACTGGAGATGGCACCAAGCTTCTTCTGGATGAGTGATAATCTTCGGTTCCATCTTCTCACTGAACACGGCTTTGGTGTTTTCGTTGTCCAGCAGCACTCGTGGTCGTTTTGTTGACAAGTTTTTCTTACGTCCATTGAGACGCAGACATATACGCGCTCGGACCAACGCATGATCGTTGTTCAAACACGTACTCCAGAAGGAGTGGCAGTCTTCTGTCGATTCTCTCCAGCGATGACTAATAGCAATGTGGTCTATCTGTGTCCATCGCTGGGTTGAGCTCAGTAAATGCCACGTCAGACAGTATCTTTCTTTACGTCTGGGATTTGTGCTAGCCAAAAATAAGCGGTTATCTGAGCACAGTTGTAGTAGGTGATCACCGTTATCCGTACATTCAGCCGGGACTCCGAAAGTGCCGCCTAAGTGCCTTTCTCCATCACTCAGTCTACCCACCTGTGCATTGAAATCACCTGCAACAACCACTACGTCCGAAAGTCTAGGTTTCGACGGGAGGCTAGACTGTCTACGGTAGGACTCTTCCTTCACTTCATCCGAACTACAGTCAGGGGGTGTGTAAGTAGGGATTACAAAGAGGCGACGGCGAGTCTCACTATTCCTTTTAGTTCACACTGTGCCGTTCAGCCTCATAGCGCAGAGGCGACTATCAACTGGGATCCAGTCTAGTAGTGAGTTTTCTGCCCTACTGCTTAATACTATCCCTACACCTGCAGGACCACGAGAGCTGGCTATCGGATCTCCAGAAACTCGAAGGGTGAATTTTGCGAATCCACCAGATTGGTCGGTGAATAACCGCACTTGGGTCTTGTATGTGTCTTACAAACACAGCACACATCCATGCCCCGAGTTGCTAGTCTTTGCCAACGAAGCCTGTTGACCAATTTGACGGAGGGTGCGGACATTGAAGACTTCAACATGCAATTTGGAGCGTGGTTTAAGGAGACGAAGGGTGCTATTTTGTTAACTCAGATCGTTGTCAAAGACTGAGGAACTGAAATTAAAGATGTGGTATTGTTAATTGAGAGACGTGAAGGAAGATTAGGAGGTAATGAGGGGGGGAGGTGGATAGCAGTCAGAGGAAACTTGACTGCTGATCGAGTTGTGAGGGCGATTGATACTTCCCAGCTGCCCACACCGTGGAAGGCTATTTCTACTAAAGGTACCTGAAAGAGATGTGACCGCAGAGCCCATCGGACATCTGCTTGAGGCCTGTCACACACAGCCTTCTATGTATGATTATTTTGAACTTTTGTATTTTTGGGGCCGGATGGTCGAAAGGAAACTACAGATGAACAAACACCGTGGGCCATGGTGGAGTGTTATTTTTGGGGCCGACCTTTCCTAACCCCCTTTTCCATTGAGAAGGCAGCATCAGCATGGCACTGCTGGTCATCAAAGGGGAACACCTTACTGAGGTCACACCACATCCAGCTAACAGCAGTACGACTTTAGCCTCGGACCCCCATCATAGTGCAGTAGTTTACACCACAACGGTAACTGCTCTTCGTCTAACCACTATCCAACAAACCTTTCTGGTATGGTAGGACATCGAGAAAACAAGTGTTCCACTAGCATAGCTCGTTGGGTCATTGTGGTATGCAGGCCCGACCACCACGTCAAGGTAGCAGCTATCGGTCGGGAGAAAACCCTGATAACAATTAGAAAAACAATATGTCACATTCGCACGTATATTTGCTTAGCTGAAGCTAATTTGCTTCATAATTATTTTTATCTGAACTAAACATAAATAAATACGACTACAGTCTCATGAGTGCCTTGAGCTGGAGTGGGAACTGTGCAGGTTTCTAAATCCTACATTTAGCTACGAAGAACATCAACTCCAGATGGTACAAGTTAGCAGGGCTTCTAGTAAATAATAACAGGTCTATATATTTCCAACCAAATTAAAAAATGTCATCATGGTCTATTACTGCTAACTCCGGCTTGTCATACCCAAGTTCTTCCAAAGTTGGCAAACCAAGTTCTTTCATAGTCGGCTGGATCTCTTTATGAAGCCACTCCCATGTGCCCTTGCAGGCTTTACATTTAAACTGAAAAATCATAGGAGGAGAAGCAAGAAGCCTACCTTAACAGACTCCATAAAACGGATAGCAAGAGCAATATCATTAAGGCGTCTGCACGCCTTGAGACCACTTATTACGACTTCTGGGGGAGGAACTGCATCTTCAAGATGAAGCCTTTGCATCCATGTTCTGGCCCACCAACCATCAAGTTTCGGATCATTGAATGCATTGACAAAACGCGACTTAAAAACCTCAAATGGTTCCGTTCTGTTTGCATAGTCGGGATTAGTAGAATAGTCAGCGTTATCTTTACCGCACGCAGACGGGAGTAACTTTGAATGAACTTAATCACAGCAGTAATTCTTAAATTAGCCATTACCTTTCCACAGATTGTTTGTAATAAGTGACGTCCGACGAATCATCACTTTAAGAGCAGCCCACAATTCAAAGACGCACCTTCAAAACTTCGTGTTGTCCAATACCCAATGTCTCTTGTAAAGCCAGTGTGAGCCAATTGATTTCTTCTGGGTCCTATGGAACGGTTCCAAGTCTTTGGTGGATTCAGGTGCAATAGGTCTACCTACTCGCCAGCTGTAGATCTGGTTGGCCAGACGGGCGTTTGGGTGTTGATTGAGTATGTAGGGATTGTGTGGTTTTTCGAGGGAGTGTGATGCAGATGGTTTCCTCAAATGTTGTACTACAAGACAGTTGTTTGGAGTGGTTGTAAAAGGAAGGCAGAAAAGATGACCAGAAAAACCAAGGGAGAGGAAGTGTGAAGAGAAATGAAAAACGATAAGTTGGAAGGAAGTGGAATGGAAGGTGAAACCTACGTGGATTCATAGGAGATAAGCACTGGGGAGAGCTTTGATCGGATACTGTGAGAAAATGGAGTCAGAACAAAGAAAATGAACGGGTAAGATTACGCGATCGGTTACGTGAACAGAGATTGTAATACCATTGTCAGGAGTTGGTAACTAGAGGAGAAGTCCACAGGGAAGTATGAAGTTGAGTCACATTCGAGGCGATGGTGACGTTACAAAACATTAGGTAATGAGTTGGCAGTGCCTTAATGTGCGGAGTCAGTAGGCTGTATCAGCCGAGTCCGTATCCCATGTGAATGAGCTCAAACCATTCGTCACCGCGTAACTGTCTAACCTCTTTCTGGAGCTGTCAACCGACGTAGCAATAGCCATCTCCATAGGCGATGCGTTCCAGTAGCCGCCAGCTAGCAGAGAGAGAAAGTGTGAACTCACATGGGCTTTTTCCTTTCGGTGGGCGATTCATTTTGGTTTACCACTAGGATAGCCACGGTGGTCATTTTGTAGGATTCCACTATTCGGATGACTTGGATTACTTAGTATTTTACAAGCCATTATCAGGTCACCACGTAATCTACGGTGGCTAAGAGTGAAGATCCTTGGGTCTTTCAGCCTATCCCCATAGTGTTTTTGCCTCATTCTCACGACACCCTTAGTTGGTACTACCTTCAAAAATGACAGTGGGGTTCGACAAATTTTGATTAGTTTGTTATATTTACTGTGTTGAGGTTCAGAACTCTTTGAACAAACATTTTTCTACCCTTTGTTCATTCCACTGACAGTTTCTAAGAATGTCTGCAGGATTTGTCGCAGAAATGTCAGCTTCGCAGCTAAGGCAATGGGTTTTGAGCTTTGCACTTAATGGACTCACTTCTCCTGTGATTCCAGCCAGCCAACTGGTTATCATCATGTATTGCTCAATAGCCCTCTTGATGGAGATTGGTATTTCTGTCCATGTTGTACATCCAAAAGGAAGTACCAAATAGGCCGAGAGCTAGTGAGACAGAACTCCGACCATCTTATAGTTGAGATCTATACACAAACCAGCCTCAATCTAAGGAAGTCTCATGGCCATAAATAGATCCTCCAAGTGGGCAGTAAGCGAAGTAGCCATTTCATCACTTTCACGGACTACCTCCCCGTTAGCATACTTGGGAGCAGATCCCCTCAGTGGTGAACCTGAATCTCACACCCGATAAGCGCCGAAAGAAATATCTGGAGAAATGTAAGCGGATCAGATCAGTTAAAAATGGAACATTAGGTAACGATTAGTAAGACTGACAAAGTAACGACTACTCAGCCTAATGGAAGGCCGGACCGTAAGTTGATCATTGCCCAGCCTGCTTAGGTGGAAAACATTTCGAAAAGAGCAGATCCTGGTCCCACCACCCGTAGCCCACGGCGGAAGCCACCCGCATTTCACCACCGGCCTCGTCTAATCATCAAGATAACTCCCACGGCCGGCGGCTCAGGCCTTCCGTGTCACTCGCAAAAAGGCAACCCAGAAGTCTCAGTCCGTATTTACAGGGAGGAATAAGCCCGAAACGACAGACCATAACCTTAATCTTAGTTTGCTCATACTCTTCAACGTACAGGAAAGTCGGCCCTCCCTATTAAATGATCGTGAAGAACATGATTTTGGCCAATGGAAAAGTGGTTGCAAACTCCTAGGAACCTTTCTCTGCAGTCCATCTCTTCAACGCCTAGCGTGCAGTAAGTTCTCCCCCAAAGGCTCTTCTAGACCTTTAAGGGGAACTTTAGGGTGTCCAACTCCTCTTTTCACCATAGTGTATGCTCTGTACATTCGCTCTCATCTAGAAAAAAATTCGCTCGTGATGTCCCCATACTTGAAAAAGGACATAGCCATCCTTGAACGGGTACGGAGAAGAGCTGCGAAGAAAGTAATCGGGATACGGCGCAAACTGTACGCAGACCGCTTAGTTTCTCTTCAGCTGCACCCAGTACAATACCGGAGGATCAGAGGGGATATGATCATGATGTACCACGTCGCCCATAATCCCCTCCATCCTAACAGATCCCTTCTAAGCTCTAGTCGGAAACGGGACCTGAGGGGTCACCCGTTAGGAATAGAGCGCGAGAGAGCACGCACAAAGATCCGTGCTACGTCATTTGTAATTACAGCCTGTAAGCTATGGAACTCCCTCACTTCAGAGATGTTACAGCCCCATTCCCTGATACTTTTAAGAGGAGGTTAGACGCACACCTCGAGCTCTACGGTACGGATGGGCAGTACTCGAGTAGCCTTCCCCAAGTCAGATGCAGTAATAATACCATAAGACCAGATTAAATAATAGTCGTATCTCTATCCTTCCAGGTTTTTTATAACAGGAAGGTAATTGTGACCATTCCAAACCCAAAACGTATTCCAAAAGGGTAGACGTAGAACCCAAGGAACTGCTGCTCACTAATCCTTCAACACGAAGTTTGAAGATTAAAGCTTGCTCACATCTGGACTTTCTGCAGCAGGTTCAAACCTCTTCTCGAATATGGCGGTGGACCTCCGGGTGAGGTCGTTTGTCGGTCTTGCACAGCTTCAGGAAGCACTCTGGAGTGAGTGCACCTGGTTGTCACTGCAGTACTGCGTAGCCTCTGGAGGCATCTCCTGGATTGATACGGCTAGCATCCGGCTTGTGAGCCAGTATTAGTGCCAGGTCTTTCTCCATGGTGGTGTGAGAATGTTGTGTTCCACAGAGAGATTAGGGTACTTCCTGACGGCCAGTGGTGTAGACAAACACGGTTCAGTACTTATCCAGACTAGATTATTGTTATTATTATTAGTCCCTTGAGTTCTTAGTGGAACATAGGGCTTCAGTAGCACGTCTCCACTGACCTCTGTTCTCTGAGATCTTTGAACCTGGTTCCACGACAGCCCACAACCTCTCATTTCCTCCTCGCACGACCTCCTCCATGTCACCCCCGCCTCGGACGTCCAACTCGTCGCTTCCCATCTGGATTCCACTCGAGGGGCTGACGCTCGCCTGGTTAACTAGTTCACTAGTTACTAGCTGGTCCTGAGCCCGGGTAAAGAGGGAAGGTTGGGCATAGGGCTAGCAACCCTACCCTGCAAAACAAATCTAACCGCTAAACAAACTTCGAAACACAAACAAAATATAAAAAATAAAAACAAAATTACTCCTCGCTGGAATCGGAGAGGCGAAATGACGCCAGTTGGTGAAAGCCTTCGAAAAGCCAGTTGGCTGATGTGTCTTCTCTCTATGAAAGCGAGAGTAAACGTGGGGACATGGAATGTCCGTACGATGTTTGAACCTAGCAAGGCAGCCCAGATTGCAAAAGAGATGAGAAGGTATCCAGATTACATACTAGTCCGTTTTTATCCACCCACTCTAAAGTTAGCCTGAAACCAGTTTGCAGTGCACTTGATTCTGCTTCGGATGCTGCAGCTTCCCGTGGCTCAACATCGCCGGAGTGAAGTCGAATCAGGACTGGTATGCAATTATTCCCAGTTTAAGCCTAGGAGAGTTGAAATTGGACAGCTTGAAATGGGGTGATCGCTGACAAAATCTCATTTCGGATAAAGAAAGCCCGTTCGCCATTTTCCAACCTGCGTCATCTGTGGCGCCGACTAGAAAGATATCTGACTATTTATCCAAGGACGAGCACACTGCGCTGCAGTCCGTTCCACCTTGTTGTACGGCTGAGACATGACCGTCGGTAATAGAACACACAAAGAGACTGACAGGTTGGGGTCCCTGAGTTGAAAGGAATCAGTGGTCGAGAACCCCAAATGACGTGGCTGAAAATGGGTCACAGTGGCGAAGATATATTCACTCTTCGTCGCCTTCTAAAGCTTGAATATTTGGATTAGCTTTCATTTTTAAATTGCATATTCTCTCACACAACTTTGTCTAACTTTATATCACTCCTTTTCTACCCAGTTAATCTTTGGTACCACTGTGAGGTGTGGCAACTTTAGCCCATTCCCTTGTGTGGAAGACTCTAAGTTGATTTTATCTACCTGTTCCTTAGCTAAAATGTAAATAGTGGGTAAAATAAGTTGGATGCGACAGATCTGTTAGGGATCTCGCTGAAGAAACTCTCTGGAACGTCTCTTTTAATTCCTCAGTCTACCTGTCTTCTAAAGCTTCAATATCCGCGTTTGATTATATCGTTGTTGGATCCCCTGGATGTGCATGCGAGGGTTGAATGAATCTTTGAGACACCTCACTGTAGATCAAATGCTCTATGAGTACAACCTACACATGAGCCGCCACAGAAACATTTCGAATTCCACTCATTTTCCCTACAGCCGCTGAAGCGCTCACTTACGACACAACTTCTGGATAGATACGTTATCTTTCATCTCCCTCGATATGCTGGTGTGTCAAGCTAGACCGTTACGCAGAAACTCTAGGTCCCATTTCGGTATTGATCTATCCAAACATACTTCTGTGAACCTCTAAACTTAACATCATTAAAACAAGTTTATTAACACACCCAGGTCAAGAGTAAAACCCGTCACTTACTTGCTATCGAATTCAAGTTTGATTTCATCTTTCACCAATAAACACATAAGTGCACTGCTGAACCGAGCGGTAAACAAACTACCTCTATGTTTTGCAATCTCAAGCTCTAATGAGTATCATGTTAAATCTGAATAAGCTTGATCTGAAGTGATAAAAACATTCAACCTTTTGTAAAAATATGTGAATCAATACGATCAATCACAAGACAGGAAGTGATGTTGTTTTTCGGTCATGGAATTATTTCCTCGCTTCGCAAAGGTGATTGCACCTGGACGAAGCATATGTCGCATTACTAGTTTTTTAACTGATATACTTCTTGTGATTTTGTTGAGATTGTCGAAAATGTGCGTATTTACCGATTGATTTATGATAGAATTTGGTCGTCTAGTGATACAAGCTGATGCACACAGGAAAAGGTACATATCGAGGTAAATCGGCGGCTTAGTCTGAGATGGAATATTAGTGATTGCTCATCTACCGTTGATTTGTGAGTTTTGTTCGCAGCTTGAAGAGACAACTTGCTAGAGTTTACTGATGGTTGCCGTGAATGAGAGAGCGGCATAACACTAATTCCGGCACCTTTGTCAACCAATAACCAGGAGCCTGGATTTTTATTCGCCACGTAGAAGTTGCGAGTGGAATGGTTGGCATTTAAATCTGTCCCCCACACTGTCTGGCTGGCCACTTTTCCTGGTCCTGATACATCGTTTGGCTTTGTGGCCAAACTTCCTGTGGTAAAAGCAGATCTCTTGGGCGGCATTATGTGTGCTAGGTCGATGCTTGTCGGTTGAACGTTTACGGGATATGAACCTCGGGCGGGTAGGGGTTGAAGGCAGGTTAAACTAAGGGCTGTTGGTTGTGGTTGCCATCAAATGGCTACTAGAAGGGTTATCTGGGTAGACTTTCACTATTTTGTCAGCCATGTTAGCTAAGCTATCTAGTTCGGTAGTTGTTATTGAGTGCTGAGTATCTGCCAAACCCGGAATGGAAGCCACTGAAGAGACAGCCGCTTGAGAACAGCCTCATCGAATTGACATGAACCGGCTAGTTGTTTTATGTACCTGAGCAGTTAAGAGGGCATACTGTCCCCCAGTTCATAAGAGGTAAGGGCTGAAGCCGTTTTTCGTGGGAAATAGATGTCCGCTGGATAACTGTTGGCTTCAGCTTGTCACAAGCTGCCTCTTCAAGAACGTCTTCGATCAAGTCCCCCGCCCCAATGGGTAAGGCTTCTACCACATGAGCATATTAAATGCTTGGGAGCGAATGTTGCGGGCCAATAAAAGGGCCTGAATTTGAGTGAACCATGTACGGGAGAAGTCCTATGCCCCATATGGCGTGCAATGAGTCTGTCTGCACATCACCATTATTTTGCCTGTTTGTTAAGCTTGGGGAGATAACTCGTGGTGAGCTCCTCAGTGGCCGAAGAATAAACAAAATTACGAAAACTATACAGAACCAAACCCTAAATATAGCTGTGGAGCAAAGTGAGTTCGCTAAATCGGGCTCTGCCGATCCGACGTCGCGTGTTGGATAATCCAGATCCATCCGCTGAAAGCCCTATTCACAACTGTCTCTTAATTGAGACTCACTCAAGCAGTAATGAGCCTATGAACTCACATAAAAATATTTTCCGCTCAAAAACCAATATTTTTTTACACGACCCAAGCTGAAATCAGGAGACCAACCGAAAGTGTTTCCGCGTCATGCTTTCCCTGAGCTTGGGACGGCTGACATTCCAACTGCAAGTACATCAGCAAATCCCTGGTGCAGTGTGTGCATGAACTTTAGCAAGTCAAGGTTATTTGCTAAATTTAAGCCACCACTGCCAATAACTGACTGCATTTCTCACAATCTTGACCAAATTTCCTCCCAGCTACAGCCGGACAGTAAAGTCACTCTTTTGCGTAGTAAGCCACTTTATCATAAGGATGATAAGCGTTTTCAAGCCAAGAGTCGCCATATAAGGCCATTTCGCTCCACATCCTTTGCAAAGCGGAACAATGAGCACTCAGTCGTTGCACAACCTCCGTCTGAACCCACCTTTAGCGATCATTATGATGATACCAGTGTTTGCTGGGGCAGAATCAACACTCCTAAAAGCGCAGAATCGGAAATCGTCGGCAAGGAAAACACATTATTCGATTGGTGAGCCAAGTTATCGTCAAAGCCTGCTCTGAATGCCCCTACAAGAGGTAAAGGTAACCACTATACTCAATCCACCACTGAATACAACCACCATGACTATGCAACACATATTCTTGGATCCATTAAAAGCCTGCAAACATCGCAACAGAATTTTCGGCGACTTCAAGAGTCCATGGCACTTTTGGTGAGCCAGATGATCCAGTTAGTCTCCAGCCACGTGTAGAACGAGACCATAAAAAGCCACTGGGAACCGAAGGCTATCATGCCTCCTTCTCACAGGAGGAGGTAACACTTACACCAAACACTGGTAATGAAAATAAAGGCATCTTGATCCTTGATATTAGTGGATGTGTGTTGGAAAAGTGCCACATGACCACGAATTATCTGAGTAACTCAGTCTCTCTCACTCATCTGATCTGCCTAAGGTGGATGTTGGATCGATCAATGTGCCTAACTCTACCGTTTCCTTATTAAACTGTCCCATGCCACTTCCTTTTAATGTTAGCACAAATCATCTACCCGATACCTCACAACTTACATGTAGCCAGCATTCTGTGCCTTCTAACGAAATTGGTAAGTCGTTCTTTGAAGACATTTGCGGTTGCTTTCAACTGTTAGGGCATTCATTTTCTGCGTGCCTAATAAATGCCCAGTAAATCTGCAATAAGATACCCAGTTTGATCTTACTCGCGTTATTACGCTCTCCTTCAATCATTTTTATAACTACAGTTTCCACGCGTTGCGATATCCGGGGGGTAAGAATTGCATACGATTTTGCCTTGGTTATTTTAATGCCCGCCATCTGCCTGTCCTTCCTTTTCGGTTGCGTATATCGTCCTCCCAATTAGATGTACGACAACTTGTTGTCTGAAGTCTTTAGGTTTGTTGCCTCTATGTCATTTTCAGAGAATATCATATGCAGGGACTTTAAGATGCCAGGATTATCTTGCAAATGCTCCCAGACGATACGAATCTTCGTCCACTGTCCTGAGTCTGACCGGCGGTTTCAATATGTTCGAATTCCAACCAGACTACCTAGTGTTTTAGACTTAGTTTCCGCTATCAATCTCATTCCTTCTATGGGGCATATCGGCCATCGATTCCCAGGAATTGACCATAGTTTTGTAGTTTTTGCCTAAACTTTGAGTGTAATGTTAACCCCAGAAGACGACTAATACACTACAGAAACTACCATGACATTAACTGGAAGGACTTTCAGTCTTCCTTAAGGTGTGTAGACTGGGAAGCTTACTTTACCGGTACGTCTATGGAAGCACCAACAGCTGTTTTTTTATCGTAACTTTTGCAATAACCGTGATTATTTTGCACCAGAAAAGAACACTAAGCCTATGATCCTCAAAAAAGTTGTTTATTTCAACTTCTCTTCGAATTCGGCTTCGGAAACATGTTACCCGTTTTCACAGGCAACATAAGCTTTCTTCATTAGTCACAGTGTCTAACGTTTGTGCTTATGCTGATGCGCTGCCTGTGCGGGAAGCCATCGGGCAGGAACGTCAAGCTGTATCTTCTGACAATAAATAGTCTCTGACAAAGATTCTCAAGTGGAGATTGAAATCATCCAAATTCGAAAGGATTAAACGTGGTATTAGTAATGATCAAGCGCACGATGACCCCAAGCAAATTGTGGGGACCTTCAGTAACCACTTTGCTGCCTTGGTTATAAATGAGAGTAGTGCATACGGGTTACAATAGTCAACAGTACCTTTCTCTAGGACCGAAAACATGAGGTTTACAGAACAAAATATTTCTGCTGCGTTTAACACTTTAAAACTTCGTTTTACTGACGGTCCAGATGAGATACTTGATGATGCCATTAAAAACGGAGGTGAAGACATACCTCTACTGGTTCTTTTGTAAACTTTAGGATCAAAATTTAATCTGATAGGGTTGAATAAGTTGAGCATGAGGTAATTGGATTATAAATGAAATATGTTTCGTAAAACCCCAGTGAAGTAGAAAAACAAATTTCAAACGTTTCGCGACTTCGTGGAAATCGCTTCTTCAGGGAATGAAACCTGTACAAGTTATCGAGTAGTTCAAGTAGTAAAAGGTGACGAATCAGATCACAGTGTCTATACATGGTGAACATCTGAACGTGGATGTCATCGTTATGCTGGTCAGGACGCGTTTACAATTTGTTTTTGTTTATGAGTTAATCGGTCTGGAGTTCAAGGTGATATGGATGTGTGTATATGTGACTGGGTGTGAAAAAAATAATAGATAAATAGTATGTACTACAAAATTTGGTTTATTTGTGCTTTTGAACAGATCATTGTGTGTGATGCGTTGTCTTTCTTTTTGTAGATACTGTCTAGGTCAGTTGGATGGTTAAGCCCTCCTTTCTGTTGAGTACACTAGGATTCAACATGATGTGAAATGCTTCTGCTATTCTTCTTGCCTCGTAGTTTGAAAAACCTTTTTGAATAACTTTAATATTTTCAATATCGATTTTGTGACTGTGATATATGGCATGAACAGCGATCGCCGACTTGGTTTGTAGGTTCTCCAGTTCTACGGGATTATTTGGCGGTCGTTTTGTGTAGCTTGCATGTTCTTCAGCCCTAATGAGGATCTCACGGGATGATTCTCCAATATAACAAGCATCACATTCTACGCAGCATAATATGTAGACACAATTTTGTGTGGAGGTAAAAGGGACGTCAGAAATTTATTTTTCTACTTCATTGGGATTTTACAAAATATATTTCATTTTTAATCTGTTGGTTCTGTGATTATTTTTGCTGTCACTCAATAGTTCATGCTACCCATACATCTGGAAAACTACTTACCTCATTCCTCCTCATAAATCCGGACCAACTTCACATTTGGATAATTACCGTCCGACCAATCTCACATCAGTGGTTTCCAGAGTGATGGAGAAAATTATAAGGAATAGTGCTGTGGATTACCTATTCGATAACAATTTATTATCAACTTCGCTGCCTGGCTTGGTAAAAACCAGATCCTGTGACACGTGCATGCTAGATTATCTTGAATACATGACAAAAAGGCGGGACAAAGGCCTTCCTGTCGCTGTACTGTTTTTCGACTTCAAGAAAGCATTTGATATAGTGCCCCACCGGAGATTGCCCATGAAGCTCAGGTCATCTGGTGTTAAACCCCGTACATAACTGATTTGCATCATTTCTCCATGAACGCTCTCGGCTAGTCAAATTATACGATTACCTTTCCGACCCTCGACCAATTACAAGTCATGTGGTGCAAGGAAGTGTTCCTGATCCACTTCTCTTTTCATGCATATTAATGACATATCCACACGTTACGTTTGAAATTGTGTTACATTCTAACGTGATTTCGTAACTGTATCATAACTTTGTCATTAACGTCATCATAAAGCCATTGAATTCTCAAATGACGAATTACATATCAGACATGCAACTAGATATGGCTATTGCATGCAGAAAGGCACGGACACAACCGTCTGTGGAAGAGTACATCAACAATACCCAAATGTTGGTGACGCTAAAAGCAGATTCCTCTTGCAGCAGCATAAGGGAGTCAGCTTATATTCCAGTTATGCTCAAGAGAAGGAGAACTGCGTACAACAAGACAGCCAACGTTAATAATAATAGAAATATCTCTGCATGCCCATAGGGTAATAAGACCGCAACACTAAGTGTTGCAGCAGACGTAAAGCTTAATGGAAGCTCAACACCTTTTGTGAGACTAACTTGACTTCAGCCACCAAGTGTGTCATTGCCACTTCTTCCAAAATCGAAAGCCTGAAGTCCTCTATAGAGAAACTAAGGGCAGAAATAGGCGAACCGAAGGATGACAAACAGAATAATGCACCACAAGAAAGCATGTTAAAGGCGTTCGAGGTGTCACCCCAGCTGGATGAAATTCGAGCTCAGATTAGCAACCTCTTGCCACTGAGCATCTTGACGCTTAGTGAATCCATTGGTGAAGTTGACATCGAAACACTGTCCAAGGTAGATCACCTGGTAAACTTTATCACCACTGAAGTAAGTAAGAGACTTGCGCTTAAATTGAACGCAATAGCCTACAACGTCCGTGACACGACAAAGTTGAAGGCGGTACGAGAACTTTTGCTTAGAACAGCAAAAATGCATGATGTCCAAGCAAGGTGTCTTCGACTAAAGAAAAGCCGGGAGGACCACTGCTGTTCGATATGCTTTCAATTTAAATCACAGATAGGAGCTGAAGCATTCATCAAAGTGGAATCTATCTTAGCAAAAAACAGTCTTCACAGGAATAAAGATGGTTCTTGATAAGAGAGTGGTGGAGAGGCAGGCATACAACTGTGCTCATAGACCTGACAGTCAAAAGTCCCCAAAGCTATAACATACTAAAGCAGTAGGTGTCTCCCCCAATATATCCAAGCCTAGGACCTCTCCTTCCACAAACTCTATCAAGTCAAATATATGGGAAAATACACCGACCAACGTGGAGATGGAAGACTGTGAAATGCATGATTTGACCCAACCACCTGAAACTGCAGATCTAGACGTATCCATAGGAAGCCCCTTACCCTAAACCTGAAACAGCACTAAACGTTACAGAACTCTCGCTGAGGTCTGCTGGAGGCCTAAAGTCTACTAACCACACCAGCCTAGGTCCTAGGGTATCGGCCGCTAGATATGCAACAGACGAACCAGTGCTCCCACGGAACCCAACAAGTAGAGATGGATGCAGAAAGCATATAATAGTCCAAAGTGATCCCGTAATCCCTTCTGGAATTGACGGAAGTACGAACACTAGCTCTACCAATAAGGTTCTATCCACTGAGCTAAGTCTTACTAGTAACGAGCACAAAAATAGACGTCATAACAACCCAACCCTATTGTTTATTAATGAGAAAAGCCAACATCAAACCACCCATAACAGAATGTCAACGGGGTACTTTGTGAGAAAAAACTTTGGTCGGATACATGGCACTAGTTTACTAGGAGACAGCCCCCAACCCAACATAAAGCCAGTTGCGTCCGTTGCGAATTATAACAGAAGGCAGCCATTGGTAAGGAATACAACGCAGAACTGAAGTTTACATGGACCATAAAAACAAGATGATTTTTATCCAATGTATCCCTATCAGCTGCAGCTTTGGTCAAACAACTGATGGGGATATTGAAGCCCTCACCCTGAACATCTGATCTTAGCGCCCTCGGAGCAACAGAAAAGACACAGTCAACCATACACACAAATCCTAGACACCAAATACTCAGGTGGTGTCAACAGATGCGAAAACACAACAGGTCTATTGAATCCTGCAAGTGGCATCACCAGCCCAACACACCTACCACGTACAATAGTAAAACTACCTACCCTCTGCGTAACAGATACTAGAGACGACGCTTGCATGGGGTCAAACTCTGTTCATTTGAATACAACGTGCACACTGAACACAAACAAAGACATTGCTCTGTTCTCCCCCGATAAAGGTGATACTATTTCAAGTCACTGTGCGGTCGATATACCACTAGGATATCCTAGTAACTCTACAACTACAAGTGAACAAGGTGTAGAGATATTCTGTAACGCAACGGCATCAGACTATGCTCAGTCAAGAGACACTGAGATACCTTTGGGCTTGTTTAGCGAACTAGAAAGCCCTACACATTATTACTCTTCCTGCTTGTACATCGTCCTCATAAACGCAAGGTCCGTCCTTAGCAAACTGTCGGTATTAGGAGGAATCGCGCTCATATATAAGTCGCCGGCAATTATTATCACTGAGTCTTGGTGTCACGCAAATATACTATACGAAGAGATGGGTATTGACATGTATGCACAATTCCGATGTGACCGGAGCAACAAAAAAGGAGGAGGTTGCCTGATGTACTTCCTAAACACCCACCTTATTCAGATTGGAAAATATGGTCCTTGATAAAGTAAGTGACTCTATGGGTCACAGTACACTAAAGGAATGCTACGGCACTGGTAGGATGTTTACAGAGTACCTGGTACCCTTAACAATCATGAGATTCCACTGATTACGGCTCTGGAACATGCATCCACTCTTCCATATGATAGGATCATATGCGGTGACTTTAACCTACCTGAAATTAAGTGGGATTCACTTACTGATCCGGCTAGGTGTGACAACTTTTTCCATACACTATCTACTTTTGAATGGAAGCAAATTGTTACAACTCCTACAAAAGGTGACAGTGTATTGGACTTAATATTTTGCCATAACATGGAGCCCACATTTGTCAAAATATGATTTATGTTATGGCAAAATATTAAGTCCAATACATTGTCACCTTTTGTAGGAGCTGTAACAATTTGCTTCCATTCAAAAGTAGACAGTGTATGGAAAAAGTTGTCACTCCTAGCCGGATCAGTAAGTGAATCCCACTTAATTTCAGGTAGGTTAAAGTCACCGCATATTATGCGCACTGTCACTTCCTGCAACTAGTACTTCAATTGGTACTTCCACCGTACACCAAATAGTATGTAGACACTACGGCAAAACGAATTGGCAGCACATGTGTCTAATGATTAGGTGCATTGACCGCAGATCATTCTCCACCACTAAAGACCTCAAATTAACCATTGATATGTTTTACTACAACTCTAAAACCTGTCTCGATACCGTCGTCCCACTGAAAGGTTTCAAAAAATGCCACTAAACAATAAGCCATGTGTACCTTCCAATGCTAGTAGAAAGTTACGCAACCTCTCAACAAGATACTACAGACATCACGACGTCGATGCACTTCGGTTGATTCTTGGTATTGTTAACTGTATCTCGCATAACCATGATTTGCGTTTGAGGAATGAAGAGAGTCGTGCGCTAGCTAGCTCATCTAGAGTATATGCTCTCTCAGCACTCCTTAAGGAGCGATCAAATTGCATAAAACATAACATTCCTCTTTTTATCCATGATCCAAACCTTACAATGATCCAGTGAACATGTGTGAAATATTCAGCGACTTATTTGCAGTCAGTTATCTGGAACGTATAAATTTCTCGTGTGACACTAGTGCTGTCTGCACTTCTGAAAGCTATTCTTCTCCTCAACTAACGACAATAGATACGGTTGAATTCAGGTACCCTAATATTCACCAAGCCATTAGGACGCTAAGATGCTCCAGCAGCGCTGGCACAGACGGAATATTATCACATTTCTTTCAATTTGGTGGCCCTGATATTCCATTATTATTGCTTAAAATATTTTCTGTCTCTTTGGAATCTTTCACATACCCTGACATATGGAAAACATCATTTATTCTCCCTAGAAATAAATCTGGTTTAAAAACACTAGCCAGTAACTATAGACCAATAAATATTACGCCTGTAGTTTCTAAAATTGTGGAGAAAGCTACTAAAGAAAGCATTCTTCAGCACATGCTTAGTGGCAACATCATCACATCGAGTCAACATGGGTTCCTAAAATTGAGGTCCTGTATAACTTGCCATCTTGACTTTTTTAACTTCATAGCCACTATGCACTACCGACACCTATTGGTCCTTGTACTCTATTTAGATATTTCAAAGGCATTCGACAGAGCCGATCACTCGCTGTTAATAAGTAAGTTGATGACTATTGGAATTGACTATCCACTATTGGGATGGATTAAGTCTTTCCTCAGTAATTGCACTCAAGTGGTGAAGGTAGATTCACACACTTCAAAACCTAGGCCAATCACCTCTGGTGTTGTTCAAGGCAGTGTATTAGGCCCCTTTCTCTTTACTTTATACGTCAATGACATCTGAAGCTGCTTTACATACGGTAAACTATCCTTGTTTACTGATGACCTAAAAGTTGCATACACATTCACTCGTGATAACTTATCCCACTCCTAAGCACTAATACAAAGGGAGCTCGATATAATATCCACATGGTCTACTTGTTAGAAACTTCAGTTCAGTGTAGGCAAATGTGGCTGGATATGTTTTGGTGCCCCATCGGTGGATGTCCAGCTACATCTACAGTCTACGAAACTTCCCGTTCTTAAAAGCGTGTGTGACCTTGGACTAAGATATTCAAGGGACCCCACATTTTCTGAACAGGTAGCATCGCAGACCAGCAAATCTAGGATCCTGGTGGGTTGCATAGTTCGTAACTTTCACTTCAAAGAAGTCAAGTTGCTGCTCCACAAAACTTGCGTACGTCCACCGTTAAAATACTGTCCGTTTGTACTGAGCGGCATCCGCATAATAGACAAATATAAAATAGAGGGTGTCCAAAGAGATTTCACAGCTAGACTATTAGGACACGATTGCAAACAGGACTACAGCACCAGATGCAGAACACTAAGTCTAGAACCACTTTGGATGAGACGACTCAAAATTAACCTGACACCCTTCTTTAATGTGTTACATAAACACACGTTTACAGCCAGTGGTGAGTTTCAGTTCGAACACAACAGTTGTTATGATCTCCGCAACCACGCCCATAGCGTCTAAATGAAGTCGTTCAAGTCCTGCTTGCTCGCGAACTTCTTTGCCGTCAAATTCTCTCAGTTGTGGAACAGAATTACAGCTGAATTGTGGGCCTCCATGTCATGCTCTGATTTTGGTGAGTTACCGGCTCACTTCTTAACATCTGGAGACTTCTACGGCCTATCGAATGCGCCAACAGTCTCTTTCACTATACTGCGCATACTCAACTCTCTAAATTTGAAATTGGAACCATCGCACCCACGCTGATATTTCATACGAAGCGTTGAGGAGAATTCCATAGGTTCCCACCTCAAAATAACGGCACATCCTGCCCACCTAACATGGTAATTAAAAATGAGAAATTCTACACGATATAACAACAAGGAAATTTATACTTCTGAACAAATTAAGCACTTGTCCTGGTGCGAACTTGACGGACGCAAAGACCAATTACTAATTATTCGTACTTGTTATACGCCCACGAATACGAGACCAAGGAAGAACACGATGGCGTAGTCTGATGGAATAGTGTATTTGGATGGTTGTGCCAGAATACCGTCGCGTTCCGACTAACTGGCTAGAGAGTCGAATACGAGCAATGCAACGTAACACGACAGCGTGCCAAATGGCAAGGATGCTTGACTGGGTGCCTTCAGCTTAGTGAGTCCAGTTAAACTATCAAGGTCAGCATCAATGTCGAAAGTCGTCAAACCCTAGGCTATTGATTTTGGGGAAGTGTATGACGCTACAGATCACTCCCCCCCAGTGGGTTCGTGAGGACCCTAAGACGATACCAGCCGGAAGTAAAAACCCAGTGGTTGCTCCACTGGTAAAACTCTTCCGATGGGCTCACTGCATGAGGTGGCCCCTGGTTGTCTGAACCTTATTCTAGGGTGTCGTGGCGATTAAATAAATAAAATACAATAAGTGAAATTGCACGTCGGTCGCGGTCATCTGTTCCTTTCGACGTTCCGTCCAGTGCTCGTTGCACCTGGAATATAAATAAAAGTCTTTAATACCACGCAAACGTTTCGTAAAAATGGGAATTATACATAAACATATCGAAAAATAAAAATTTACTTTTTTTCACCGTTTTCTTTAAAGTTTCATTACACGGTAATTTTGTAAGTA